>JAUOZQ010000278.1:0-55536 GCA_030710315.1 Anomotaenia brevis
ATCTGCAATGGAATATGGCTCAAGTTTTCTAGAAAAAATTAGTTAACAAGGATACAAAAGTCCAAACCATTATATGTAAATCATTTTTTTTCTTCCTAATATACTCTAACATCAAATAATATATTCATTTATTTACATCTCAAATAATGATTTAGTTAATTATAAAGAGATTTCTTGATTTTTTTGTGATTAGACAGAATAATGTTATTTATTTTCAATATTATCTTCTAGAAGTGCAAGTTTATTTTATTCTAGTAATTAGAATCACCAGGGTGGTATCTCTTTATAACCTGTTTTAATTATCTTATTCCATTCCTAAGAAAGCAAGAAGTTGGTCATTTAGAAATGACATATTTTTGAAAAAAAACTTTAATAATAATTGTGCTTTCAATAAGACTCTAATTATCGGATAGCTCGTCGAATTGTCTTCCTGCATAGAATAATAATTTTGCCAAATAAAAAAACTTTTAATGAACATTTTGTGAGAAAACAGAAATTTGGAATTTAAGTGCTTTTATCTCAACATTTCAGACAAATATAATTAAAGATTTTCACACATGTAGCCTACTGTATGCATGTTACTGATCGGCGCCTTTCTATCATATGAGAACCATCAAATGCTAAACCATGTAAGGTTTTTTTACATCGATAACTAGTTTCATTAGCTGCGTTTACCCTAAAGTTCACTGACGCTTTGAGGTGAGCAGTATTCTGCAGTTACATACTGTAAGTATTTTGTGCATATTTTTGTATTTGCACTATGCTGACCTGTCTAGGTTCACTTCCACTCAGTATTTTTGGGAATTTTCACGGAAATTGTTTTCTGGTTGCGGGCCAACATTAAGCACTCTTTTCTAGCAGTGAACTTGATATCGCTGGCATGTTTCAACCAGTGGTTAGGGTTCAAGTACTAGGCTGTTTCTCCTTGGGACGAAGGAGAACTCAGACGATTTGAGCTTGAAGTTGTGAAAGGTGGTAGGGCTGGGTATGGCACTGCACCGAATCACTAATTTATGGGTGAATATTGACGATTTGCCTGGAGTAATTGGAATTAGTGTTACCTTTTTGAGAGAACCCATGCAGCCTCTTAAATTGGCTTCATCGAAGTATTTGGTTGAAGCAATGATGCAAAAACAATAATACATGCAATATTGAAATTAATATCCTTATTAGATCATAGTAACACTTTTTGCGTTAGTAACTGGCTACTTAATTGTTATTTTTAATCTCAAATGCTATTTGATTCTAGTCTTACGTTTCCTCATCTATAGTGGATTGAGTGCCTAATGTTAAAATAGGCCTTCAATGGTGCATTCCTCTGATGCATTTGCTCACATTGGGGTCTGGGACGAGTTCCTCTGAAACAGGCACGGTGTTGTTGTTCACTTATTTGATGCCTGCGTGCACTTCAGACGTGACTGTCTTGACACCGATTATGGACGCGTTTGGCTGGTACATATAGGAGGAAATATTAATCTAACCAGAATGACGAAAGAGCCTGTCGCAGTTGCTCAAGTGAAGTAAACCAAGATCAGGACGAGTGAACGCCGGCGAACAGTCGTCAAACAATCGATAGTGCCCGAATATGCATTCAGAGTTATGTAAGAGCTATTCATTTCCTTAGTTAAAAAAATTCGATTAAATAAATATAAAACATTCAAGCTACATTTCTGTAACTAAATTGCCCAGGGATAGCTAGTTACCCTTCTAAGGCTGCAAAATCATCCGAGATTCATGAAAGAGAATCTAAAGGGTTATTGGCAAATTCGGGTCTTCTCCTTGACGTAGCCAACGGCACCGTCACTTCCTTGAAATGAGAATCAGTTGCAATCTGGCTGGCACGAAGGGAAAATGCAATTTGTATGAAAGCCTTTAGTGAATAGTTGTGGAATTATATATGAAAGAAATGGCTAAAAACCGAGTCCTTTGAAGAACAGGAGGTGTGGAGAAGGATTGCGCTCATCTTTTGGAAGTACGTGAACAAGTTTATGGTAAGCAAGTTCCTGAATAATGGAATGTGCAATGTTAAAAGTCACCTGAACTTATCAAATAACATCGAAATACCGTTTTGGCTATCCTTGACACTTCGCCCATCATAAGATCTTTTTCTTCTAATCATAGGCCACGTAATTACGTAATACGCAAGAATTTTACGGCCAATTTTTATTTTCAGATCTTCACCTCTAAATATAATATATTTTTTAACAGGAGTTACTCACCCTCAAGTTGGCTCATTTATGGCTCATTCAGAAAAAAAGAATATTTGATTTCATAGGCATTGAATCGTTGCCATCTTCTAATGATAAATGAGAAAAATAGAATTATTTTGGTTTTGTAAAGATGAGCAGAACTTAATTCTTAAATATATCAAGATTGTTTGGATAGGAAAAATGAAATGAGGCTGTTTGAGCGCATTTGCCATGGTTTCGGCAAATCACCTGTTGATACAAATATCACAAAATTTTCAACGTACGTGACAGAAGTCACCCATGATGCCACTGGACGTAGAAATGGTTATTAAATTAGTTGAAAAACAGCATTTTTCAACTAACGAAATCATCGAAGTACACCACTCATAGTGGATAGACAAAATCTTCGTTCCGAAGGACGCAGGCATGGAATCAACCAAAAGCATACAATGCAGAAGTGATTTTAAATTCAAAAGGTAAACTGATGTGATTTTGTCGAAACGTGCCCTACTTAGAACCTCAGGAAAGCGATTGGAGCTTTCATTCGATAATATCTACTCAAAGTTGCTCTAAACCGACACGATTTAAACTGGTTTTTCGGTAGGAACGCTAGGGTCATTTTAATAGTGTGCCATTTAAGAAAGAAATGCATTTTGCATTTATACTTACGATCCCTATATATTCTCTTTTATTTTATAAGACAATCATGCAATTCACATTATTTTATTGACTCTAAAACATTCTCTAAACCGACTCAATACGCAGTTGCATAGACCGCAACGGCTCATCCTGAAGTGCTAAGACGTTGACACAAAACTGGTCCACTCGATTTCTCATCCATACTTGCGAGAACCACTATGATGCAGTTGCTCACATGGACTGTCGTTACTTTGTCGTAATAAGGTAATACAATTCAGTAGAATTGGGTTCATCTCTTACAAAGAAAAAGGTTTAAATTAGGCGTCTTTATACTTGAAATTTAGACAATTAGTTAAGTTTAGAAAGACGAAGTGAAAATTACGCATGTGCCTACTTATTTAAAATATTTATGGATGGCATTTCTGTGCGTTTAATGACAATTAGTACAGTAAAGTCGCCTTAAACTGGTAGATTATTTCACTCCATTTAGTCGTGATAAGTGCTGCTGCTTGGAAAATGATTTGATGAAAAAGGGTAATCAGTCATTTGTATTTGAATGATTCAACAATACTGTCGTTGCATCACAAAAAATGTTTCAAAATAGATGTTATGGCAAGGAAAATTAAAACTGGAATTATTTGGTAAATCTGCTGTCATTTTTGTTCATAAACGTCCTCATTTGTTGAAAATTTCAAAAAAAATTTTGAAGTAGCATTTAAAATTTGTTGTTTCATGTCGATGGTCTATTTAATATCTGAATGCTCTAAGCTCCTAAAAGCCACCAATAAATTTTTCTAATATTTTTTTCCTATTTCCACTGTAACCAAAGTTGTTTTAGTATTTAAAATCTCTTGCCTTGATAATAGTAATAAAAGTAATCAATTTGATCGAACGGCACTATAGGAAATATTGTGTATCGTAAATAGATAGCAAAAAAATTTAATCGGTTTTATTGGTTTGTTTCGATCCTTCAGTACGGGATGTAATTTTTCCGTTTTTTAGCTAATTTTATTTTATAACTCATGCTAGTTCATGTTCATTGTTCCTTATATTGAATCGAAGATTTCCACTGAGAAAGGTGTTTGCACCGAAATTCAGTTTATCAGAAAACGCTGCAAAATACAAAGCACACTCTTGCTTAAAACGCGTTTATTTTTGCATGATATTGCATTAGGTTATTACACGCGAGGTAACCAATTGTAATCTATTTCATTTACGCCAAAGTCTAGTATGAATTTATGCAAGAATTTTTTTTTCAAATTGAAGACAAAAATGTCCTTAATGTTATTTTATAGATCAAAGCATAACATTTCCTAGTTTCTTTTTAAAGCTCTTTTCAGAAGTCACAATAGCTGGTTATTATTCGAATTGGGTCTCATCATTTACATGATCCCACTGAAGGTATTATGAAGAACATTATATCTTAGGTGATAGTAGAAATCCTTACTCATGCTGTGATGATGACCTGGTTTATAGAAAGTCGAACACGGGATTTTAAATTTCCTCGATGTCCTAAAGAAAATCATTTTCAAAATAATCTGACGACGTACTTGAGCATTGAAATGGAACTTTTATCAAAAGAAGGCAGTGCATTAAGTTTCTAGAAATTCAAAACAAAAGGAAACATAAATTTGATAGATATATCAACTTGTTTTATCTTAGCAGGAGGAAAACATACACATCTTTGGATATCTTGTAGTACAAAGTTTTCTTTCTAGAAAGACAATGAGTCGAAATCAGGAAGAGGCCACCTTAATATCTTTTCGAAATCATCGGCCAAAAATGGTCAGAAATCATTCCATTGTATAATAAAAACAGAAAGCATAGAACGAGGCCTGAAATCATCGTAAGCAGGCAATCTTTAGCAAATCTCGAACAAATATTGACTATATCCTCAGAGTGTCCTTAAATCTCAATGCTCCCCTTTATGATATTCTCTTATATATAATGGAAGTGATTACCTATTTCGTTAAGATGTCAAGGAGGTAGCAGCTTTTTATGAAAACCATCTTGTCAACATAGCAACACAGGCTATTAACGATCTGCGGTCAAAACACATACTGAGTAATCCTTGGGCAATGTCTCATCAGGATCGTAATATGGAATTTTAAATCTGTATCTCGCCAACTATTTCTTTTCACTCTGAATGATTTTTCGTGATTTAGCCCCTTTTTGGTTTTTTTCATAGCAACGTATATCAAAATAAAGATGTGAACTTCAGTATTTAAATGTCAATTCCTGTAGTCTTATAGTTGCATCATCACTGAGTTGCCTCAAGACGCGGAGTTTCTCATAGAACACTTCTCAACTCAGCAATATCGAAATGTGAACAAATTGCCAAATATTAAATAATACAGCTGCGTTAGCTTGGCGCCTATTTTTAATCAATTAATAGTAAATATAGTGCAGCCAATAGGATCAGCACGATAAAAATACCGATTTCATAACTTGTTATATAGAAGCCACTAAAATAGCTTATCGTAAAAAGTAACTAGATTCAATAATATTCAGTCAGATTGTTCATATATATTTCGTCAGCGCCAGATTTGTTCAACGGGAAATTAGCCCTGGCCCCATTAGAGAATCAGACTATTTAGGAGCACAATTTTCTCATTAGTAATCACAGGTAGAGTAATTATATCTCATCTGCCTCTGTGGCGTTCTCCGATTTCCCAAATAGTTATTGACCTCGTCTTTTCAAAGTCCGAAACACTTGGTCAATTTTTGGAGCGTTTCGTAATCCGGAAGCTGGTTGTTCTTGAATTCATACTCGAGCCTCTATCGTTGGGCGTCCAGGAATACTGCACGTTACTTTCTCGGTTAGTGGGCTGAAATAACCGAATATGCAATGGCGATTTATCTGTTCAGAGCTTAGTAGTCAAGGATTTAGTATTCATTAAAAAAAATTGTTTGTGCACCTAAAAAATAAAAGCTGGCATTATTAAAACTAAGTGTGAAGAAAATCATCAAACTTGTTGAATGATTTGATTGGGTAAATTATTGGATGCACTTTGCTCGCAGTCTCCTTTTTGAGCATTCAACAAATAATCAAAGCGTAAATTAAACGGGTGCTCAAAACAGACCTGTATCGGGACAAGGAATCACTACGTACAGCTAGCTTAATAAATAGGTTTTAAAATGAATGAGTTGTTGCCTTTTGCTAAGAGGATTAATCTTTAATATTTCGACCTTGTGTTAGAAAAAATGGAACCAATTATAACTCTATTTGAAATCACTTGCTATAATGAAACGAGATGATCTTCTCTGGCCACTATGTAGCCGTTTTAATCAAACATCCACAGGCCAAAATCTCATCCTCCAGAGCAATGTCGTTCCTCGTGAAGGCTGAGGCGTTGAATAAGCCATCATGGTGATCTCAGAATCGAGTTGCCCTCTCAATCGGTGCACCATGGCTGTGAAAAGAGTTAAAATGTTACAGCTGTAAGTGAACACAAAGAGGTTTCGTCACACTACACACCCCTTTTTTCCTTCTCTGCTGAGCACTTATTTCGGATGAAGCCAAAATGGGCTCTTGTGGCTTCCTCTGCTATGTCGAGCATTCTCGTTGTAAGAAAAAAGGATTTACGTTTTTATCGTAGACAGTTACTAATTTATTAAAATCTATTCATTTTGAACACTTATAAATGGTATAGAGATGGAGATTTAGTGATTTCTACTCACCATTGTTCTATTGGAAAGGCGACCTTGAACTAGAAGATTTGCAACGGAGATTACGACTTTTTTACAAAAGCGGTAATCCAATTAATATGAAAAATAAACTTACATCTTTCGAACCTGTACATATTTTTTATATAAGACACAAATGTTACTTCATGATCAGCAATAGATAGATTTAGCGTTTTTTCCTCGAAGGTACAGTGAGAAAACTTTTAAAATCCACGAATTCATTCTTGTCACTCACCAATTTGATGATTCGCAGAGAGTCTATTTTGTGCTTTGCGTCAAGTTTTCAGCCTGCGTGTTTTGATTTAATATCAAGCTAGTAAGTATCGCAACCCAACCTGCTCAGAAGGACTGACTCTACTTGACGATCATAGAATTTGAAATAGCAGGAATAAATTTAAATTTCTTCATAGTGTAGTATTTCCAACTCGACTTTAAGATAATACAGGTAGCCCTGGTTCTCTGTGGAAAATTAACGTAGTCCTATCACTCACAACTACTTATGAACTTAAGTACTATTTGCCATCGTTTCGTAAATAGGCCATGCAACGTTATAAGAGAAATAGCGCATGTTTTACCATTCTGTACAATTAGTGTCATGTTTTATTGGTGGAAAAGTGTTGACCTCCGAATATGCATTCGTACGTTTTATCGCTTAAGCCATACAGCTATACCTTTTAAAAGAGAGAGCAGAACGGCCCAGAAGAATTGTGCTTATGATCCTATCACAAATGCAACGACCACGTATAATTGACAAGAGCCAATGATTGGAATTTGTTAATTAAGTATTATTTTATTGAAACAAATAGATTTTAATTAACTTATAGGCCATGATAACGGTAATTTAGAAAAAAAACACTTTGTGTACAATATTGCATTCTAAATGAATTCCTTTACTGATTTGCTACTAAATGAAAACTAAATCAGGAAAAGTCAAATAGGTGATGTGCTAAATAATCAAAACAGTGTAACAATTAAATGTGAAGCGTCTAAATTATTGATACTTTTGCTTTTGCATTGCGAACAACAATTGGCCTTTATAAAAAGAGCATTTTTGCATGAAAGATATCGCGTTTTTCATGACTACCACTAATTTCTTCTAAGATGTGTCGTCCATTAGACTAAAATGAATTGTCATCAAGAATTTTCAGGTTTGTGAATCGTATTTGAGCCGAATTCCTTGCAGTAAACATTAAATTTGCCAGACTTTTTCGAACTTGTGTCTTAGCGATAGTTTGTCTTTTAAATTATCTGATACCCCAGTGGTGAGCTAACTGGCATTTTTCTTAATTTTAATGAATATCTCAAATTTCGTGATTCGGATCACAGCTGCCTAGTGGTTTTGAATGGATATCATGATACTCAGAAAGCAGGCCGTTTCAAGATATTTGAAGGTTTTAAAACTGTGATTCACCTTCCGAAGTTATGGTTGCAGTCCTTTATTTACAGACAACTCCGCAACAGAAGCAAGATTACTGGAAGCATCGTCTCCGGAAATATGAACTATTACTTATTGAGAATTGATATGAGAAGACTAGAATGCTGAATTCGCATCCCCTGTGGAGAGAGAATGTGGTTTAGGGAGATACTGCCATGCATTTTGCCTGCCGACAGAGTCCATTTGGGTCTGATATTTGTTCTCCCAATGTATTGAAATTTATCGGCGATGACAATTCAACTTGTTTTTGTGGATATCCATCACTGCTTAGACTTAAGTAATGGCACTGTATAGAAGGATGTTTCTTTGAGGTGTCATCTCATTATGAAAATGTAAAAATGGACAATGATATATTTCTTGGAGGGAAACAACGAAATGCAAGGTCCCTTTGGGGTGAGAGTGTTCTCCATAGGTTGACTTTGAAAACTTGCACTACCGATTCTTGTCGTCTAATAAATGTGGTTTTTTTGGGTGCTTTCCAATTTAGATTTAACTGAAATTGGCTACAACTTCGAAATAAACAATGCTGCTTTGGCGACAAGGTGCTTGATTTTTACATCCATATAGAAAGTTGGCTTTTCAAAGAAACGCTCTAACGCAATTTGTTACCTTTTTACTTTAGCCTAAACAGAGATGGATACTCACCAATACTAAGTTGAACAGCCATCGTCAATAAAAGAGTTTGACGAAATCGATTGGTAGAACCCTTCTCATAACTAGATGGACACCGTCGGCAGACCTTGTTTCGATTTCTCCCTACAATTCGTCCTATATCAATGCACAAGACAATTATCAAGACAGAACACTGGGAGAAATCTTACCTTTGAAGTTACTGAATCGACGCAAGCAGTACATCAAGGACTTCTACCGACTTCCATCAATTTCCCTACCAGCCGAACGCCATTGGGAATTTTGCTGGAATTCAAGAATATGATTGCAGTTAAATTGTAAATGTGGTGGATGTCAGCCATAAGAAAGTGCTCAAAGCCGGGAATTGGAGAAATGGGCGTAATCATCGAAAAAAAATAACCGAAATCCACACACTCAGTTGGGTCACGTGCCCGGTAGAAGACCGAACGCTTTTACACTGTGTATTTACACATTTTCCATCGAGTGGAAACTGAGGATTCCACTTCCATATTTTTTCGCATTCATCGCTTTATTGATAAGCACTTTGGTGCACCTATGATTGATTTGGAAATGCGCCAACTTAGGACGCATCAGGCTCACACTTTGAGAAGATGATAATGCAACACACGACCGAACAACAATTCATAAGAAAAAACAGTTTATTGGACTACCGGGTTTTAGTCAATATAAATACGCATATACGTATATATCGATTTGGTTCTTAGCTAAACGATGACCAGAATGCACTACTGTTAGTGCAACCAAAGTGCATTGTAGTGCTTCTCAGCTATTTCATTTTGGATATTTGATACCTCTCTTATTATATGAATTTTCTGCTGCATTACCACGATATGTTTCTACGATTTGATTCCATAGTAGTTTTCGCCATTTTAGATAAGCAATTAGGGAAAATTACCTCAAATTAGGAATATGCTCCAATTCATAAGCATAAGTCCAATCCATGGTTTATTTGTTGTCATAAGGTCATTTCAAATCCGGTGCATGCTGATCCACAGTTAGTTAGTAGCTGCAGTGTTTTTGTTCTCGATGATTGTCTTAGAAAGCAGGTGAACAATTTTTAATCAGGAGAGTCGAAGCCTGATCATTCGCCACGGAACACAAGTTAATGTCGATCCAGGAAAGGGACTCTTGAATGTAACTGATGCTTCCTTTATAAGAGAATTCATTTGATATCAATTCATGTCAAATCCACTGCATATTGAGCTGTGAGTCGTCAAGAACAATCAGGAGATTGCCTTGAATCATCACTATTTCTCCCATTCGCAATGGCAGTCAGTCAAATATTTGCCATTTTGAATGAATGGCTGTCATAATAATGATCAAAATATTAGAGCATTGATTTAAAACGGAGCATCTTAGATTAATGCAAATGCTTTGTAAATGTGGATGAATTCAGAAGTGGAACAATTTTTACGATTTACCTCATTTGCCTTCCTTGCAGGATGTGGACATTCATATCATCCAATCAAACGGCAGACACTCAATTTTGCGAATTTGGTTTTCAACAAACGCGCTCATATAGCATTCATCAGAATTCCACAGAGTCTTTACCAGGCATCCGGATGAGCTACTAGTGGCTTCTCAAATCAAACTGCACCAGACAAATCTGATTAACGAATGCGAATTGTTCAAATACTCAACTGATCACTGGTCCTACTCTTATGGAAGGACATAACAGCGACAGATTTATCAAATCCGTGTTGGAGGAATGGAAAGACGAAAGAAATTGCTAAAAGCGTGGATTATTTCTAAGAGAGTTGTGTTATGTTTTGGTTTTGCTTAGAGTAGCCATTCAAATCCAAGAGGGTGGAGGAAATGTCATAAATTCATTTTACAAGATAGATGTACATTAAATTATGGCTTCAGGGAACTGCTTATTATTATTTGTACCCAGTTGCAACCCTGAAAGCAATCAAGGAAGTGGAACATACATTCCTTGAGGTAGGATTGAACTTGTTGTGCAAATTCATGCTCCCATGGAAGGCTTACAAGACCGCATTTATTGCTATCCCCGATGAAACAATAAGTGGCTAGTAAGGAGTTCACTGAAGACAGAATTTGGTTGTTTTTCATGGTGGCAAACTTTGGGCTTTGTTTATTTACATAGGAGTAGTATGATGTTCTGGAATAAATGATGAAAGTGACTGCTAAATTATGGTCAAATTGTATTGATTCACTAATTTTGCCATTTAGAAAACAAAGGCTACACTGATGTTGCAAAAGTTGAATTTAAATAATGAATAGTTTGTACTGTAAGGAGTATAAGGAGTAAATAGCTCATAGGGTGCACTATTTATTCATTATACCGTCCAAACCTGGGCGATTTTGAGAGTCTCAATCGATAATTTCAATGTAAATCCGAAGAATCAACTTATTTTGATTTCGCAAAAATCGCCGAATGGTTGGTATTATCAAATCAACCTGAGAGGTTTTTTGTTGGAAAATGCACGTTATAGCCAGGAATGACTAATTTGTTGCCAAAAAACAGATCTTTGGGGCTTTCTAAACAGCAGTACTCCCGATAATCGTGTGACTATCTATACAATTTTTATTAAAACAAATAAACCTGGGATAGACTGCTTTCCTCCAGCGGTAAAAACACGACCAAATGATCTTTTAATCTATTATGTCGAGTAATTTTGCATATTTACAATCTAATCTGCATTAAACTTGTGCGATAAATTCAGTGAAACGTACAGCACAAGATAGTCACAAATTTAACACAGAAACTTTAATGAGATATTTTCAATTAGTCGCCTACTTTTTCTTGTTCTTAAATGAACTTTAGCACATAATATTTAAATTTTAAACTGTTTATCCGTCAGTGAAATTAATGAATCATTTCTTTAAATTGAATATATGCATCGGCTATATTAGGGCTTATTAATGCTCAAAAAATATTCAATGCGAGATTTTCCGTTTTGTGTTGACAAAGCAATGTGACTAATGTTTCATAATTTGCACAGCAATGAGAAATGGGGTATCCTGAAAACGAAAAGTTTAATAAAAAAATTAGTAAGATTCATCGTTTTTACAATTTTTCAAGTTTCTAGTAATATATGATCATTTATTGAATTTCTTTTAATGTTAGGGATGGTCAATCATGGTGCAATATTTTGCATCTTTGGTCACTCAGATGTAACTTTTAACTTGTAATTCGAAAAATCCATGAAAATTGCTTTTAACGCTTTTCATAAACAGTTTATATGATATTTTTAAAGCATTAAATTGAATCATACTGGAAAATCAAGCAAAACATAATAATGAAATTAGTTGATCTACTGTCGAATTAGTATTTGAAGTAAAATATCTGAGTTCTGCATGGTTCAAGATAATTTTTTTTTCCGTTAAGATTAAATTGGCACCATCGCCATGAGATGCAATATATATCCCATTTTCAAAAGAGGCCTTTTTGCAATTACAAAATTAATATATTTGTTAATGGAGTTATAAAACAAAAGCATAACCTTATGAATTCTGTTATTGTGACAAAATCAGATTAAAATCAACAATCCAAACGGGGAGATTAGCCATAGAAGACTTTCACTCAGCACAAATTTCATGAAAGCCGAATTAACTGCTGAACATTAGTATGCAAGTGAATTACCTAAATTGCGTTTTGGAGACAAACCCTCCTGAACCTATTAAGAATCCCAATACTTTACCCCCCTCTTACCGCATAGTACACTCGTGGTGAAGGCTTTCTCGGAATATTCACAATCATTTTGAAGAGGCATAAACATGAAAAGATCACATGTTCCCTTACTGTATTTTTGGGCAGAAATACCCAACTCACATATTATAAATAAATTTACTATTATTTTCTTGTAAATTAGCAAACTTCTTATTGGAAGCATTCCTGCATTGGAAGCAACAACAACAACACTATGCAATACAAAAATTTTCGTAAATTGTCTATATAAGTAGGCGCGAGTTCAACAGGTTCATTCTCAACATAGAAAGAATGTTTTCTACTACTCTGCTTCATATCACAATTCTGGTCTTAGTGGTTGGGATATCCGGTTCGAAAACGTCCTTTGCGCATCTTTACTAATGCACATTGATAAAAATGTTTTTCTTTGTAGCCTATAATACGCCAACACTAAGACAAGTCAATGCTTTCGCCAACAGTGAAATCGCTAATGCTTATACAAGCATTTCTCACGGAACTAAATATTTTATTTCACACTACCCAGAAAATGATGAATCCCAATCATCCTGTCAGGAGTCATCGAATTCTGACACAACTTACGTTCGTGAAACATCCATTAGTATAATCAAATTGCACGAGTATATACTACAAGTGGATTTCTCGACTTTCATATGATTTCCTCCAAAGTTTCAAGTTATTAAATGATCAAGATTTTTTTCACCTATAGCAATTAAGTCGAACATTGAGCAATATAAACATTACGATTCGTTTGGAGAACCTGCGCTTCAATGCCGTGTATACTCTGAAAGAAGACGGTAACCTTCACTTCAAAGAAGCATGCTCCTACTCTGCTGGAGTGTGTGATATCCCCTCTGGGTGTTTTTTCAGAATTGCACCAGTTTATTTGATTTTTTTTACAACAAAATGTTGTTGACCTTTAATTTAATCTCCTTAATAAAATTCGGCAGTATGATGTGCTTAATTACGACAAAATCATTAGATGAACAATAGTTTTTTTGACTTTTTATTTATTTAACTCCCCTAATTAAATAAAAGCTTTAGCCTCTGATAATCCATTTTTGTTTTTAGCTGATTTTTCTACCGACTCTTTACTAGATATTTCAGTTTAATTTACAATACTGTTGTTTTCATCACTAGGGTCTAATTCTCTATGTTGATTGGGCTGCAGCATTTCCATTGATACTTATATTTTCTTCGATAGCTTAAGTATCCAAAGAAAACCAAAGAATGCCTGGTAAATTTTACTAATTTTTACCAGTGTTATGAAACCGAAATTTAATGTTTGCCATGATTTCGAAAGCAAAACATCTTCCAAACATTTTTTTAAAATTTCGATTAGTCTAGTCCTCATTACGAGCCACAGTAGTTAACTGTCCGTTCAAAAGGTTGGGCAACTGCAATCAACGAAGGCTATTTTTGAACATCGAAAATTCTCGGCTTTGTTGTTCGTCAATGATTTCCATTAACCCTGCTCTTAACGCACATTTTGCATTTTCAAGGACTTTTTAAAACATCTGTAGTTTTGAATTATTGGGATCTTTGTTTAAATTTTTTTTGTTTGCAGAATTCAACGCGATTTATTGATCGTGAATTGGGATCCCAAGTGTCACACCACTGTGAAAATAACTGATGAACCAGAGGAAAATTTGCGCATTGATACTTTTTTGATTTTCTCATGTTATTTTCTAGCAAACCATTAAATCAAAGTTGAATGGTTTGCCGTGATATCGATAACAAAACCTAAATCGCAAATCCTACTCCATTGGACATTTCTGCAACGATTTAAGGGATTAAAATACTTTCCCTAACTTATTTCCGCACATCAATATATATTGTTTAAATGTTTCAATTAAATTTACCTAAAAGTAAAGTAATATCCTACTAAATAGTACCGAAATGGTTGATACAATTTGAAAGTGCTTTTTGAGTTCTGCATATTTTAGTTAAAATCAGGGAACACCGATTCAAATATTGCTATTTATAATCGTCAAATCGATGAAAATTAAAGCGCGAATTGCAAGTTTGGTGCTTATTTACATCATTAAACGAACATAATGAATGACAAACAAGGAAAAATGGTGACTCAAATAGAAAACATTAAGTTATCATATTGTAGGTGATGAGTCCCAAAAATCATGAAAATGGAAAACGTATGTATTTAAGTTCAATAATTTTAAAAGCAATACATTTTGGAAGAGTTGATTTTAAGTAAAGTAACTTTTAAAAAATGCATTTTTTAACAAATTTAATTTTTTAAGTACTATTATTCTAGCAGACTATGATTAGGACTTTCCAATGAAATCTAATTTGATATATTTTTGTCTCACCGAATATTAATTCAATTCTTCCATAATAAACAAGGACTCTAAATTGTTCTTGTGGGCCTGTTTAACTTATAACGGGCTACTTCGGTTGGCCCTGTTATCCGGCATCTTTAATCCCAGACTATTTTCGGCGTTTCTCGCAACACTTTCACTATTTAATTTGATTACCACCACGTTATGCATCTTGTGTAACTTCTGATGACCCTGTGACCTCTCTGCGCTTTTTTCCGAGTACGTCTGAATCACGCCTATTTTGTTAAAAATGAAAAAGTTAACAAAGAGGCCTGTCTATATGAATTTGCAAAGTAGAGTCACTTCCATTCTGTGGCCTCCAAATGTCGGTCGCTTTTACCCAAATTGCTGTCGAATTACTAGATATGATTCATAGAATATGAAAGGAGTAATCAGGCCCCACCCAGTGATTATTAAATAAATGAATGGGATTTTTAAATAAAACAACACGCGGCATCTAGTTCCGGCGAGTTACGGCGCCATCATTTAAGATAATACTAAAGAACCATTAGATAAGGCTGGAACTGTTCAAGAATGGCAGTACGAGGAACATGTATTCTAATGAAGTTAAGCATCCCGTCTACCAGTCAACAATGTCCCCAAAATTAGTCATTATTGAGGATTTTGGCATAATTTAGGGATTCAAGTAAAAAGTCAATATCCGCCGCCGCCTCATCATCACTAAAAGTACTGGGTGAGGATGTTGGTCTGAAGAATTGGCTACGATTCCTATGGGACCAATAAATTATCATTTTTATGAATCAGTGCCTTAGAATTTCTAGGCTGTGATTGCCGCTTAAGGTTAAGACCTAAACCGTGAGGAAGATGCACGTGCACACCAACACTTGCTTAATACTTTCTGTATCTGCAGCGCATTTGTTGGATTGAAAACACTGTACGCAGTGTTCAAACTCACCGTCGTCGTCCTTGCCGTCTTCGTTCTGCCATTTAAAAGAAAACTGCGCATTTACAGGAGACATTAATAGTCGTCTACTTCAATAATAGGCGTCCAGGGTGTGAGGTTTTCATGTAGCACGCGCTGAAGAATTCGGAATGCCTTTTGGAGCGTCTAGGCAGTCGCCAAATATCACCCTAGATACACAGGCTGGGCGTTTGTTCACGTGATGACCCACCCCCAGCCCCAATATTTTACATCGATACAGGGCACTGGGATTCAGTGACTATTCATGTTCTCCAACGCTACGACTCAATGGGCCCAAACACTCTCTTCGAAAGAAAATAGAGACTCCAAAGAGGAATCTAAAACTTTGTTAATAAGCATTTTATTTGGCTCGGAGTTGGAATTTTACCTTTGGATGCACTTGAAAATCTTCTTTGCAATCATGCTTGCGCTACCAGAAATCCCGGAAAACCTCGAATGATTGCTGATTGCAAAAGTATTTAGGATGGTGCTTTTCTAATGTACAGAGTTAAGTACGTGAAGTAGTATTGTTTTCAAGCCGTTTCTGCGATGTGTACAATACATCTGTTTGGTTTTTGTTATTATTACTGTTGCTGCTTACGACCGCAAATATTGATCTGCTTTAGCAACATCGATGAGGCAATGTCACAGAACCTCTCATTTATATAAAAGTAATGCATTATAATTTTGTTGCGTTATTCGCGGTTTTGCTTACGAAATCTGTCTTGACTAAGTGCTATAAAGTACGAGGCTCTATGCTACCTGTGTAGTAAGATTAGTAACGGAGACGGGAAGCCTTGTTGCAAACAGAAAATACTAATTTCTGAAGCAGTTTAAAAATGGTGAAAGTTTCGTTCAGCAAAATGGAATGGAGATCTTTTAATGGCCCTCAAACATTATGCAAGGACAGATCTTTCTGGTCAATTGTCAGCACCTTTAATATTTTCCGTTAGCGGAAAAGACCACCAGAAAATTCTTCACTTTTTGCCCCTTTTAATTTGCTTTTTTGAACTTTACTTGCCATCATGTTTGTATATGTTGAAAGAAGGCCCCGCTTCCGCCAAAATGGAAGGCACCGAAGACATTGCAAATGGTGCCTTAAGAGCTATGGTTTTGTCGATGTGTTCGAGGTCTCGGAGAACAAGGTTATGATGACTTGTTTGTGTTGGAATCACTTCTTATAATCTCTTTATACATTTTCATTCCAAAAACGGGGGTATTACAAGGTAGTAAAACGTGGAAGAGAATGCAACCGTTAGAGGCAAATAATTCCATGTTAATTGAACCCAAATTCTCTCGTATTCAGAAAATAAGTTTACAACTTTTATAAAATATCTAGGGTTAGCAGGTATTTTTTAAACCTAATATGACACGAATCGCACAAAATGGCAGGTTTTACAATTAGTGATTTAGGGTAGGGTAGATAGCACTTGAACAGTGAGCTCAATGACAGGAGGAACTATCTAATACATTCAATTCCATCAAGGAAACACTTAGTTCTAAGCATCGTCTCGAAGCAATGGTTCTCTATGTCCTTCCAATTTAACAACTTCCTAGGGCATATTGGGCAGCCTAAGCACGTGTACACTTCCCAGGAACATGGGTGCCTATCTACACTTCGCACTAGTTGACAACATCTGGGTTTCAGTCGCAGAGGCAGCACCTCCTATCTCGGTTATCTCGGACCCTGAGTGGCATTCCTCGATATTTTAGCCTAAAAAATTAGGGCATTACAAAGTAGCAACACTTGTTAATAAATGCGTAGGTCAGAGGTAAATAATTCCAAGTCGATAGAATCAAAATGGAGAAAAGATGCTCTCATATTCAGAAAAAAAGTATTAGAGATAGGAAGAACTATCCGAAAATTCAAATTCCATCAATGAACCACTTGGTTCTAAGCATCGCTTCGAAGCAAATGCAGCATTGAAAGGATTATGCAGTAGCTCACCATTACATACCATGCGTTTCACATTTTTAGGATAATAATCTTCAAAAGCCTAATTAAACTCTTAGCTTAAGAAAACATGAGATTCTTTCTAGAAAAATCATCCCTGGTGGATCCTTTAGCGGTAATGGGATAATTAGGCCTTTGGGGTTTGACATTGCGAAGGACAAAACACGTGTTAGGATATGATTTTGAGCACAGTGAAATTTTGTAAGTTCAATTACTTAAATTGGTATTTAAAAACAAGTTTAATTTAGTTAAGCTGTATTCCTTTGCATTATCAAACATTATTGAGGATTGCGTGATCTTATATATTATCGAATGCCATATTTGAAACTACCAGTTTCAGTACAATATAAGGTCAACTAATTAATTTACGTTTCCAATTTTCATCAGTCGTTGAATGCCTGATTCTAAAAAATTGTATCAATTAGCTTCTGACTTGAGTAATGATGAGTTCAAGAAGGGATACTGCGCAGCATCCGAAGCGGCTAGAAATATTCACAAAATCAATTGAAAGGAATGTTTGACTAAAAGAACTTAAAGCGACTTTGTTAATCATTTCCAATGGTACTTTTATATTTGTTACATAGCTCAAACATCCACACAAAGCCAATGATTGCCCTGTAATTTTTACTAATTTTTACTAGTTATATGAAACCGTATTTTATTTGTCGTTATGATTTCGAATGCAAAATTTTTGCCCACAATTTGCATTCCTTTTTTCGGACTACTGAGCTGTCTTGTCCTCATCAGATGCATAGGCTCGTCCAAGGGGTTAGACGTCTGCAATTGTCCCCATGCATTCACTTTACCGTAACCACAACTCCAAAAGCCAATCAACGAAGGCTTTGATTGGTCCTCGAAGCTTTCTGTCTCAGCGGTTGATCAAAACATTTTTATTACGATTTCGAATTTAGTAAACAACTGGAGGTGGCAGTGGATGACAAAAGAAACAAATATACATCCAGCTTAGGGGCTCTTAACATTAATTATTTATAAAAGCCATAGGCAAAACACAAAAACCAGTGCAGCTCCATTTTGGTCCAATGAGTTCGAAATAAGTCGATTCAAAAGGCGAATTTCACCAAATATTTAATTTTTTGTTTGACTTTTTCCATTGGCATCAGCTGAAATCTCCTATTTTAGTACTGCTTAAATTAATCAATTTTCAACTGTGCTCATTCAAACCTTCAAATTACATTTAAATTAAAATTTGTGCAATTAGGTTTTATACATGCTTGTTGCTTTAGCTGCTACCGTTTATAATATATTATGGGAATTGGAATTTTTTAAATTTTATCTGGTGATTCACATGAAAATGTGCTTTGTAAAATAAATTTAATTAGTTTACATGTAGAGATTGCAGCTTGATGGAAGCAAGTATTTCTCTATTAAATCTAGTCCTTCGACGAAACCAGAAAATGTTTCGTTAACGTTTTCGAGGGTCCGTCGAATCCTCTATAAAAATTGCTCAATTCGCAATATCTCAAAAGAATCATAACCAAAGGCACATAAAGGGTCATGATATTTATTAAACTTGGATAGAAGTGAGCAGAAATCGTTGAGTCATTAGAAAATACAAATGTTCTCGTTCTTAGAAATTTATGCGTTGTAAAAGATAACTTCGACACTTAAAATTTTAAAAGCATTGATAAGAGTGCTAACTTAGCATCAATAACACCCCGCAGCCTGTGATATTCCTTGGGGCCATTTTCATTATGAGGATGAACAAGACTGATTTATTGGTCAGATTTGCAAATCCTGATACAAATTTGGTTTCTACAAGCGTAAAAGATTTCAGATTCTTCTACCCAAACTGCTACTTGAAATTCATACCCTAGTTTGGAAAGGTCAGTCATTTTCATCCTAATTCTGACAAGTACCAGATTAGCTTAATTAGATTTCAACTCAAGGAAATGCATTGCAAGAGTGTTCTAATAAGTGTGGGGATGGGATTATCCCAAGTTCGAAAATGAGAGATGACAGCCCGTAATAATTTTAACGATTTGTCTGAGCAGGGGTGGATCTCAAAATTCACGTTATTTTCAGTAGATCTAACAATACAGATTGATGCAAAACTGTCTTAGGAGTTATCCAAGCTTATAGCTACGTGAAATCACTTTTATTCGATCACCAGCATTGTGCATAAAACATACCAGAGAAGTTAAATTCTACAATTTTCCATTAATCGTTCACTTGTGCATTCTAGTTGACTCCAATTAATATGTCAATTTGATACACAGCTGCAAGTCAGCGCAGTTTCAACTAGCTTCTCCACTTCAAAGGCTTATCACCGAGCCTGGTTCCCTGATTCACTGCCTAATAAGCCTTCGAAACATCCTGATGCCCAAATTTGCTACAAGGCAGTTTTGTTCTATTGAAATAAAATAAGGCTATGTTTCATAGAAAGTTTCACATGACAACGCATTGGAGAGATCATTTTACCTACATTTTTCTCCAACGTTGTTTCCACCACAACATTCGTTTGGTACTGTACAAAAATATGTGCGAAAACGGCCTTATTATAAAACCCCACTTTGAGAATCAATCTTTTCTAGTCAGCAACAACGTTGTGTGCTAAAGCAAGTGTTATCCTAACTTTAACAGCTGTTTACATCGTAGTCAAACTAAATAATCGATTTACCAACCATCAGCCTGATGACCACTTACTGGGTACCCTAGTTGCAAAATTCGATTAAAAAATTCTAACTCTAATTAGGCTAATGAGGATTTGACGTTTTACACGAAAAATATGGCGAGTTTTTACGCCCTCAATCTAATATCATATGGAAATTTGATATTATGTTGTCAGGTCGAGGTCATTTGTACTAAACCTCGATTTCTAACGGTACACAACCGTGCTTACCTAACTCTACCACTCAAAGCATTGCGTTTCCAAGTTTGTAAAAATATGCTAGTCTTAAAAGTTTAAGCTGTCGCGAAATCCGAAAGCCCCTTCTGTTGCTGATCCACCCACAGAACCCCGTGCTATTGGTGGGTACGAGGGCGGGACCAAGCGGTTTTCACTCAGTCAGCATACAGGATGGCAATTCTGAGTGAAAATTTCTAGATTCGAGAAATGAGTTTGAAGAAAAAGGCTGAACTTGAATATTCGATATTTTTGACACAATGAAGGCACATTGAGCCCCGAGATGTTGCCATATCCTGTTGCGTACATTCATTTTTACAAGGAAACCCCTTGCATTTACTGTTCTATCTAACGCGTAAGGAGTAAGGATTTCACTTGCACCTGCCATTCTCAAAGAAATACAGAGCCTAAAAGTAATGGTAGAATATCTTTCGTAAATTTGTAATTTTTCTTAGTCCCTTCAAAGGCTTTCCTTTAAACGACATTTTTATCTGACTAATTGCATTCAAGGAGTGCTGGTGCATACAAGGGTCTGTAGAATAAAGATAATTGACTTAAAATAGGTATGCTAGGTATCAGTAAAGGCATAAACCTCGTTTTAGCTTTCAATACCTAAAAAACCCCTCGATTGCTGTTCCTTGACAAAACCCGACTAAACATATTGAAATTATCTTCAACTTTGGCGCATTTGCACTTTGGTAGCCTCCCCCACTACTACCCACTAAAAAATATCAACTCTTCTATTTTTTGTATTATAAATCATTCCTAAATTGTTCTCAACCTTAAAATCTCTTAAAGCAGTTCAAAATGAGGAGATATATGACGAAACCTCGGTAGCAGTCAAGTACTCAATGGCTAGGCAGGCACTCAACTGAGATGGCGCCTCTATGGGTTGTGATTCAATGTATTTCCCTCAATACAACTATACTGTCCAGGGCTAAATGAGGCACTGTCCTTATACCTACAGTTAAATCCCGTCGATCATATATCCGTCAGTTACGATGAGGCTAATTCGGTTTGTACGCAATTACGCTTCCGAAGTTTGGCTCAGATAATTTGACTCAATTATGATTGGACAATTATCTGAAGTTCTTTGATACTGCTAGAGCAAAAAGTGATTACACCAAAATCCCATTTTTTGATATTGTTCTTCCTCATTACATCTAATGTATTCCTGCGTAAATGATACTTTTATAAGCTCAGTCATTAAGACCAGTAGGTGGTACAGCAAGCAGTCGCCTAAGTGGGTCCATGGTGTTCAGTTCGATCGGCAATACAGAATGCCCCGAATTCACCAGGATACCCATGAAACTCGTTTTTCTTAAGCCAGTAGGAATTCCAAACATTGGTATAGTATATTTGCACAATCAAGGTATATTAAGCCTTCAATCAAAGGGACATGAAGACCGGCATTTAAGAATAAGATTCAAATTATTCAAAGTGCATTGGCCTTACTGCACAGGGTTTTATTTTGCACACAAATCTGCTGACACAGGCCGCTGGGCAATACCCTGTACAAGTGTAATGATTAATTTCACACAATATTGCTAAGGTCCTATTCCTCCAACTTTATTCGTCATCTAGCGATTGCATTTGTACCGTTTGAAAAAAACACACTCTGCAGAGCTTGTGACATTTCCGGCCTAAGTCGGATCAAATCTACCCAGAAAAGACAAAATAACAAACTGCCGAGGAATAATGATCTTGCTCAGACACACACTCTCTTACAGCTGTAAATTGAGAGGAGGAAGAGGATGAGGAGGAGACTGTGAACAAACACACAAGCACGCATTAGCTCAGGTTATTCGGGCAAGGGGAACAAGAGCGGAGAGGGTCTAGGTACAAGAAAATGCAGAGACTGGCGCCTCAGGTTTGTGAGAGGTAGTGGATGTTCAGCATTTTTTCACCGCCACCACCACTACTACCATTGTCACTGCCAACAATCACCGAAAGTGTCGATGGTCTGAACGAGGAAGGGGTCGCCGTTATACAAATCGCCCCACCCTCCGCCACTACAGCATCCTAGATGGCAGCAGCCCACCGCTCGACCCTGGAATGTGAAGTCCTGCCACAGCATCGTCGACAAACTAGTTCCACCGTCGAAATTCACACACGAACAGAGATATGTTAGCCGCGTTTTAACAAGAGTAGAATTCGTGCAAAGTGCAAGTCTTCGGTTGCAAAGGAATTTTAGCCACCTATTCCTCAGTCAAAACACCCCTCCCCATCCTGTTCTTTGAGGCACAATCGTATCGGCCAAAATCAGCTTTTTACCTGAAGCTCTAATATAGAACATGAATTCTGCGCAATGATGAAGTTGAGGTCTTGGGATTATGGTGGTGGCCAGGTAAGATGGCCAACTTTCTTAAAATGCTCTTCATGCCACATTTATTTTCCCATTTTTCTTTATTTGGTTAATGAAGTGGAGATATTAATGGAAGAATCTCGACAACCAGCCGATAACACTAATCCCTTCTGGCCGCAATCGCCGACCCGTGGAAGCATCTAGACATAGGCAACATAACCGAGAAGACTTGGTTATAGTCAAGGCCTCGATTCCAACTCCTCCAGCTGTCGATCTCACCGCCAGTACCAACGTCACAGTTCTCGGTTAAAGCCACAAGACGCCTCCAACCGTGTTTGCTATAAAACAAGTAGTTGCATTTTATCCAATTTAATTGTGTCATAACAGAATTATCACCAATTTTTGAATAGATGAGACTCCTAGGATAATGCGGGCCAATTTCAAGTATGAAGCATTTCAAGGATTATACAAAGACGCATCTTCGAACAATGATATTGAGCTGGAGCCAACAGAGGAGAAATTATGCTCCTAAGAACGGAGTGCGTTTATCTGTCAGCGATTTGGTCGTTTTCAGGGATTATCTGTACAGGTATATTCCTTGAAATGCGTCTTACTCGAAATTGGCCTGCATAAGCCCAGGATTCTCACTCACTCCATATACAACACGACCATTGAACTAGGGTTGAAAACAGGTGATAATTTTTATGCAAAATCATTGCAAAAATGTATTCATGATTGCATTTGTAGGAGTTAGGATGCGTACCCATGGCATATCTGAGAAAAACCTCCACTTGGGAGCTGGTTCTCTCGCCATTTTCAACAACTTGTATCACCTATCGGGTTAAAGACTTTTGAGAAGACTTTTATCGTAAAGTTGAGTGTCGAAGAGAGTATATGTTTTTTAAGCGGGAGAAAGTCACCATTCACAGCTAAGGAGGGAACTTCATCGAAAAATTTTCTTCTTCGATCGGTTTGGTGGAATTGCAAGGAATAATCCATTTTGGAATGACATTGCAGAACAGAAAAGAGTTAAATCATGTCCATTCTAATATTCTTGTTTGATTACAGGATGTTGCAAAACTAAAAAATATTGCTCCAAACTGCACTTTTAGTTAAAAACCAGAAGGCAACTCATATTGAGTGACACATTGAAATGAGGAAAGATACGACCTAGAGGTCTGTATAACTGACATAATAAATAAAATTGCCAACATATGGCCAGAATCGTGTTTGACCTCCGTGATATCAGAATTGGCATGGAATGGTGATGGAATTTCACTGAGGAGGAAGGAAAAACTGTCACTGATGGGATGTAGGAACTGTAAGTCGACAAGTTCGACAGAGTTAGTGTCACAGGCGACCTTGAGAAGAGTTTAAATTGTCGACTAGTGGACGATTTTTGACGTCAACGATCAGGTAGAATTTAGATAGTAATGTAAAGTGCGGAGTTGCTATGCTACCTAAAATTGTCTGATTAATATGCGTAACGTTCGATAACGGCCACAAGAGACGGGACGCGTCCTAACTCCAATGTTTATTCAACAAAGCGCAAGGCGTCATAGTAAAGACTTAAACAATAGTACATATTATACAGTTAATAAATAATAATAAATTAAAGTTCAAGATAATCTGAAAAATATAAATAAATTTTCGAAAGATGCAACAGATAGGAAATCAGCACCGATGATGGGCTGGTGAATGTCAGCGATGAAGGAAATGAAAGGGAATTTACGGCGTAGACCCAAGTCGAGTCTGAGAAATTTCTGACCGTAGGTGGCTATCCTCGACTTGTTAGCCACTTGGAGATATGGACCGGTTATAAGTAAGTGGTGTTTTTTCTGTCAATCGTGAGAGAACACTCACTTCTGAGCCGGTGTCGACCAGGAACCTAGGAGGTGAGTTCCTGTCGGTAACGTGTAGGAGGTGACTAACGGATTTGCCAGTTGTAGCTGTCGCCATCACCGACTGGAGGTTGAGTCTCCTCGGGTTGACGAACTTGGTTTTAAGGTACTTACACCAGGGTTGGCACTTCTTGGCGTCGTCCCCAAAGGTACGGTGGCAGAAGTATATTTGATTACGATGCTTTGACTTTGCTCGACTGCTTTTCCTAGATGGTGAGCGTCGTTCAGTTTCATTAGCGCGAGTTCTGTTCGTCTTAGCGAGCTCCAATCGTGATACGCGCTGAGATTTGTTCCATTAGGGGTGATGAATTCTCCATGTTATGTACCCTAGGTTCGCCGGAGAATTTTCAGATTTTGTCAGCGAGTTCGGCGAGTTGGTCTAACGTATAGGTGTCTATTGCGACCGCTTGATAGTAGTCGCTTGATCCAGAGTTGTTTCGAGACGTGCTCGTCCAAAGTGAAGTCTGAGACCAGGGTACGCATGTACCGCAGAAGTTGGGAGGGGGTGCGATCATCGAGCTCAAGTCCATAGAAGACTTACTGAAGTCCAGTGTCCTTGAAATCTCTGCAGCGTTTCGAGACGGCCTTTCTGAGCGCATCGTGCGAGGACATTTTGGGAGGGTTAATAAGTATGTCTTGGACCTCTAAAGCGACGTCCTCCGGGAGACTGGTGGAGGCGTACAGATACATTGTTGCCTGTTTGGTTATGGCTCACAATTAGAAAAAAACTTTCCATCTGTGCGAGCCAAAGTTGTGGAGATCTGGCAGTGTAAGGAGGAAAAGGAATGGACACTGCGTTGACTGACAGGCTAGAGTGATCTGCATCAGTAGACATACTGTTAATGATGTTCGTTGTAGAAAAACATGCAGTGGCGTTCAGCTCGGGATCGTCGTCCCTTAAAACATGTAAAATATTTCATATTGTAGGATATTATGATTTCAATTTTGGCATATTACGATGATCGAACAATTTTGAGATTTTCCTATAATACTTAGAACTCTCAGAAATGAGCCTTTTAACTTGCTATTAATTTCAATAACTTTGATTAAAGAGCATTTTCAGTTTGATCTGATTGAAAAAAAACATTTGAAATGTCTCATTGGATTTGTCAATTTGTTTGTCCTTGGTGTTAGGTTCGACGCGATGAGCAGGTTGGAAGTACGCTCTTAAACTATTTATTTCTTGACGAGATCTGTTTAAATTTCTGGACGCGATGAAACTCTACTGAGGTGGTATCTTGTTTACTTCTTGCTTTTTTCCTAGTTGGTGGGTGAAAAAGAAAACGAAAAAAGGTATATAGTTCGTATAGCAGATTATAACTGTGACCGTGAAATAGTCAGTAATATATTTTGAACGTTGAAAATAGAACAAATGATTTCACAAAAGCACCAAAATAGTTCTGAAAAAAGCATATACTGCAGGTATCTAGTTTTATTATTACCACAAACACAATCTGACACTGCTAAAAAATGCACTACTCTCTTCGATGGTGACGTTGATGAGGAAAACGACTTTTCTATTCCATCAAGTAAACAAAATCCGAAAACCCGATCGAAAGGTAATGGGTGAGCCGATTGCCACAATACAAGAGGTGTCATTCTCCTTTTTTTTCAAATCCAATCATATCATCTCTATTTAATTTGTCGATTTGCAGAAAAGAACAGACGCCATTTGGATAAAGTTACTACGAGTTGAAGCAGTACGAGATGCGACTCGAGTTGGTTAAGCTAAGACGCGAGGCTGAGGAGGCTGAGTGGGGAGCAAAGAGAAAAGGTCAGCCTTTGTTTGTATAATTTGTTGATAAATTTTTATTTTTAAATTTAAATTTATATAGTAAAGTAAAAAGTCGCAACTCCTAAACAATGATCATAAATTTTGTAGAATATCAGAGATTAATTAGTATACAAGTAGAGAATAATATGATGCAGCATACAATTGATCTGTCCTTAAGTGGACTGGCTGACCACAAAGGAGAGATGATCTTGGAAGATTCCATGGTTTTCGACAGAAACGAGGTTTAAGGCTTGGAAACGGCGTGATTGATACGAGCACATTTGTGGAATGTGTTCGGTGTCCCATCAGAAGAGCTGAGTAATTACAAAAACTAGAAAGTCTTGGAAGGTTTCCTGATTTTTAAATAGCATTTGCACCTATTACCACGATGAACAACCCTGAGGAAGCTTTCTATTTCTTGAAGTTCGAGAAGAACTGGCTTGTGGTGTATCGTAATCGGGAGACGACATTCGACCCTTCTCGACGTAATCGGGTGAATCAATGATCGCAATTGCTGGCTGTAAGAGCGAAGGTAATACATATAAATTATGTTTATGAATACAGCAATAGACAATGCCTTACGAGACAAATTATTTCAATTTCTGAAGCGATGATTCCCCAGAAGATGCCGGAATTAACTATGGATTAAATATTGGAAGGAAAGCACTAGGTCGAGTATTTCTGCATGCGCAGTAGGGGTAACCCAGGTTCGCACACCAGAACCGATTGAATGAGAGCATCTCAACTCCTTTTGGAATGTTCACTTCGTCTTCGGTTGACAAGATGTCGTGATTCCTCTCTATGATTACAGAAAGGTGAAACTGTAATTTGCGGTTTATAGGCCCATAGATTCATCGTCTTCATTACAGAAAGTAATCTTTGGAAAGATTAGAAATTTATATATATGTACATATTTTACAAACTTAAGTGCGTCGTGTAGTCAGTCGTTGGTTTTGAAAATATTTATTTACTGAATTTCATAGGATCGAAAACCACATTAGATTATTTGAATTTGATAAAGATCAAATTCTGACGTATGGGAACCGATTTGAAAATGACGGTGCAATGAAATCCGTAGGTAATTGCTTAAATATACGGATGAAAATGTATAAAGCATTAATGAAAAGTCAAAGAAAAAAGATGGCGAAAACGAAATATGGCTTTACAATTGCAGTAATTCCAAAAAATTTTAAAAATGGTGATTATCGGGTGGAACAAAGGAAAGTTTTACTTCCAGGAGCACTTAAAAGCATTCCGTTTTTCTTCTTGCTAATTGTCGAGACAAACCTAACCAGTGATGAAACTGGAACCAACCTTTCGCACTGTCCAGTCGAAATTATTTTTAGCTATATTCCCAAACCAAGATAGATATACGCCGCCTATTCCAACGTTTCCTTCATCTTCGGAAGACACAATTAGCATTGCAAAATAGACTGTGACGCCTTGACAACAACTTCGCATGTGTTATGTGCTAGATGATCCGTATGTGAAGACGATGATTTTCAACTCGCATTAGAGAGTGGTTCTCTTCTTACGGCTCTCACGTCGCTACAAGGCAGCGCACTGTTTCAACTAGCTTTTCCACTTCAAAGTCTTATCACTGAGCCTGGTCTCCGATTAACTGCTTAACAGTCCTTGAAAACAACGTGATAGTCAGCACCATCACCACGAGCACGACGTGAGAGAGGCACAGAATGTTTGTACAATGCCATTTGCGCAAGTGGTTTACGAGATGTCAGGCAATTTTGGAGAATCTGAGAGAGGCTGAATTTTCTTTCAATTCTGTTAAAATTCTCTGTACGTAAAATATCACTCGATATTCTCTACTATATTTAAAATAGCTTAAAACGTCGATGTTTCGCCGGGGTAGAACATAATCTCGTTTCTAGAGGATCACAGCCATACTCACTCAACTTTGCTAGAAATCGTACTCGCAAAAATGTCTGTAGTGCCGACTCTCCACCGTTTTCAACTTTCCACTATCTTATGTTGCACCATCACAACTGGCGGAAGCATTTTTGGACAGTTGAAGTGGCGTGGTGGACAAGGTGGTGGGGAAGGGTGAGGGAAATTTGAGAGTGAGAGATTAACACAAAAGGCATATTAACGAAAGTGGCCATGTAATTGACAACAAAGTGAGAGTTAAATAAAATGTTTTGAGGGAACCATTCTGAGGTGATCGATTGATATGAAAATTGCACGACTATTAGAGTATTGTTCAAAAATAGGTGATAATTCTTTGTGCGCTTCATGTTTATTCTTACATTTACAGCTAATTTGGGGTCGGGGAGAGAGCTAAGTTGGTGGGAAATATCTAGTAAAGAACCAAAGTGAAAACATTTATGGAGGTAAAGGAATGGCAGAAAGTGTGTTTGTTAATTGGTGTATGGATGGGTGATTGGGTTTGCTGTGCGGTGTGGGGGAGGGGGTACTGGGTGGGGACATTAGCTCGAGTATTTAAGAAGGCAGGAGGCTGTCCGGATGCACAGGGAAGTTAACGCCATCCGGAAATAGCCTCTGATGTCATTGATTAATTTTTATCTAAGTAAAATGTTTACTTCACTACCACAATTACATTAAAACTCATGAAAGCAAGAGTTCATCTTATTCCGAATAGGGCGGTTGATTACTTATTTTACATCAAACATTGTCGAGAGTAATATAAGAGCAGAATTTAAGTTAAAATCACCTTAACGCTGGCTGGTTACAAATAACGAAGGACACTAGTCATGTTAGTGAACGTCAAACTAGGAGACTTTGGCAAAACAAGTTACTGAGCATGAGTATCTACTGCTTGGAATTTTTGAGTGGTTAATTTTCTCAGTGAATAAAAGGCGATTTTGTACCCTGAATAATAAGTGGTTTGTTTCTGTTTTCACTCTTTGATTCTTTCTGGTTACAACTGAGGCTGATTCGCCATGGAAGTGGACGAAAAAGTGCGTCCAATTCGGTTTCGACACTGTTAAGGTGTTGTATCTCCAGAAAATTATATTTATAATTTTCTGATTATCTTGAAGTGTAATTTATTTATCTGTATTTTCTGTATAACATGTACACTTGTTTAAGTCGTTACTATGACAACTTGCACTTTGTTGAATAAACTTTGGAGTTACGACGCGTCCCGTCTCTGGTGGCCGTTATCGAACGTAACACGTACTAATCAAACTATTTTAGTACGGAACTGCTCTGCTACCTAAAATAGTTTGGTTTTTACGTGTTACGATCGATAACGGCCACAAGAGACGGGACGCGTCGTAACTCCAAACTTTATTCAACAAAGTGCAAGTCGTCATAGTAACGACTTAAACAAGTGTACATATTATACAGAAAATACAGATGAATAAATTACATTTCAAGATAATCAGAAAATTATAAACATAATTTTCTGGAGATACAACATAAGGAAACTTCATTACTCTCTTGCTACGATGTCGACGTTGATGAAGTAGAAGAAGAAGACGAAGATAACTTTCCTATTCCATCAAAAAAATCCGAAATCTCGACCGAATAGTAAAGGGTGAGCCGATTGCCACATGGACGAGAGGTGTCATTCTCCTTTTTTAAATCGAATCATATTACCTCCATTTAATTTTTCTATCTGCACAAAAGAAGGAAAGCCTCTTGGAAAAAGTTACTACGAGTTGAAGCACGACGAGATGCGGCTCGAGTTGATTAAGCTAAGACCCGAGGCTGAGGAGGCTGAGTGGGAAGCAAAGAGAAAAGTTGAGTATTTGTAAAATTTTATGCGCAGTTTTGAAGCAGTCTTGTAAAGCATCGACTCGCAACTCCTTAACAACGATCATAAATTCTGCTGTATATCAGAGGTTAAGTATTATGCAGGCACAGAATACTAAGGCGTAGCATGCACCTGATCTGTCCTGATGAATTCCAGTCAACCTGTCAGAAGTCATCAAATTCAGATACAACTTACGTTTGCGAAACATCTATTAGTAGAATTGAATTGCACGAGTATAGAGTAGGTGTGAGTTGCTTGACTATTAAACGATTTCCTCCAATGTTTCAAGTCATTAAATGAGCATTATTTTTTCACCTATAGCGCTTTGTCTAACTTTGATCAGTAGGGACATAGCGATTCGTTTAGAGGACCTGCGCTTTAATGCCATATTTACTCTGGAAGAAGACGGCAACCTGCGCTTGAAAGAAACGAGCTCCTACTCTGCTGGAGTGTGTGCCATCCCCTTTGGGTTCTTTTTGAATGATTGCACCGGTTTACTTGATTTTTTGCTACAAAGAGTTGTAGACGTTTAATTTAATCTCCTTAATAAAATTCGACTGGTTTGGTTTTCTCCAGTGGCTTTTGATTGCTGTTGAACACATCTGTTTTCTACTAATTCTATTTGCTAATTTGACGACGGTTGGTGGTGCTTAAACTCGTCAAATTAATTAGATAAATTATAGTTCTTTGACATTTTTCTTCATTTAAATCCACCAATTAAATAAAGGCTTTAACCTCTAATAACTCATTTTTGTTCTTAGATAACCTTTTACCTCCTTTTTACTAGGTATTTCACTTTATCTTCCAATATTGTTGGGTTCATTACTATATAGTTAATTGCATTTCTTGATTCGGTTGCTTCATTTCCAATGATATTATATGGTTATATTATCATATTTTTCTTCCCTACCTCAAATATTCATGGAAAGCTATTGAATGTCTTGTAAATTCTGCTAATTCCCATAAGTATTATGAAGATGAATTTTGTTGGCCGCTTTGATTTCGAATGTAACATATTTTGCTCACAATTCTTATCCAGTTTTTTGCCAACTTTTGATTAATCTTGTTGTCATCAGAAACCACAGTAATTATCGGTCCGTTCAAAAGGTTAGATGGCTGCAGTCAACAAAAGCCATGTTTGACCGTCGAAACTGCCAGGCCCAGTGGTTGATCAATGATTTCCGTGAACCCAGGTTAAAGCCTTTGTCGATGAAGCTCGTGATCTTCTTCGCAACCGAAGTCGGCAGACTGGCGGAATCGCAAGTGATGTTGTCTTTCGATTTTATCAAATTGGCAATAAAAGCAGGTGCCAATAGCACATAAACACGAAACATTTGAAAAAGAGGTCGATCCGAATAGGATGTTAGATTTATGGTCCTCGTCTTTTCAAGATATAATCTCCGTCCAAATGGACACTGAGAATGTGGGAAATCGCAATTTCGACGCGTACTTGCGAAATATAGGTTCTATCTTCTAACTGCTCGATTCCCCAGCCCAAGCCTCTGGACAATTTGAATAAGTGAGGGCCCGTTTCATTGTGCTGTACAACCACCACAGCAGCCTCAACCAACAAATCAAACCGGGATGCCTTTCCAGGTGGATGATTTGAGAAGGGCTTTGGACGACGAGGCCCGTCAAACCGAACTCAAAGATCCGTACAGGATGTTGGATCCATGGCCTTCATCTAGCGGATGCAATATGAGCAATGATGAGTGACAGCAAAGTGGCAACAACCCTTGGAGGCGAGGACAGAGCCAAAACGAATTGACCTTTGCTGTCTCACTGTTGTTGGGCATTTATCCCATCTGCTCCACCACCTCCAACTCATCCTCCAACCCACCCACCACCTCCTCCACCCTAAAGTCCACCCCATTCTCTCTGCCCCACGTCAATGCCACAGATACCGCAAGGCATCAGGCATCTTCCTGGAACGAATTCAAGTCGCCGGCTGGAAGCAGCGTCTACCAGCATTCAGTACAAAACGACTCCCTATTGGCATTTCAACAAGTACAAACGGTATCTTTTTGGATCTCAGTGTTCTCTTGCTCATCATGGTGTCGGAGAACTGCGCTCAGTCGAAGAGCACCCACTTTATCGGCTGCAGCTCTGGCCCAGCTAACTAAGTTCGGTGTCTACCCCCTCTGCGGTAGTGGATGCACTTTCAGGCACTTCTAATCCACCTTCTCCACTCCATCATTAGCATTTTCGGAGCAACATAAGAGTTGACATTAACAGAATAAGGAGGCGTCCCAGTGATGAATGCATTCATATTTTATTTGTCATTATGATCGTTGACAAGCCTCGTACACATCTTCTCGTTATGTTTAGCGATTCCTGTTCTATAAATCAGCAATAGAGAAACGATTTCTAAGGTGTTCTCCCATTGGTGACTATTATGATAATCCATCTGTGTAATTAGTCAGAGGGTTTTCGGTGCTACTGTACAAATATTTCGGGAAAAAAGAAAAAGATGAAGACTGAAACAGAGAAAGCAATAGAATCTGATGCAAGTAAACGTTGGGGATACTTTCTATCGTTAATATGGAGGTATTGTATATGGGTTCCATCTGGCAATTCGAAGCAACTCATATATCCATAATTGCGTAAATGAGTGTCTAACTTGCTTGCTTAGTTGCCTGCTGCAAGTAGTTTCATGCAAGTATCTGAAGTCATCATTAAAGCAGCTACGACGAAGAAAGTTCTTTAAGGTAAGTTGGAATTTGAATCTCTGGTATAACTCTTATGGACCTCGTTTCCCAGTCAATATGTGGATTCAGCAATTCAGAAGGAGAGACGAAGTTGAATCAACTTTAAATTTAATACCATGGAATAATCGAATTATCAAAATCAAAGGCCTTATAAGCTAAGGATCATTATAAGCAATTATAACTAAGGTGGATCGTGGAACAAGTTATGAAACGATTGCCACCTGATTTCCACCGACTGACCGCGTCCTCGAGTGACTGAAACGAAATAATAAAAAACACAATCGGTAAGCTATTTTGTATTTTGTCATATTTTGGTGGCCTAGGTTATATTTGTTGGCAGTGGCATTATTTAGTGAATGACACTGGCAATGTGTCTTCCCTTATTCACAATATGTCATATTCCTAATGTATATTGCCAGCATTTGCTATTGACGTAGTCGCTATAAATTGTTAGACTGTTAAATTACATAAAGATATTAGAGTGTATTCGAACATGCTTGTGGACACACTGGGTCGGCAAATTTGCTAGTGTTCGGATGCTGCTTCCTCAACTTGCATGCTATGTATGTGTGTGAGTTGTGAAAGACTTATCAAATTATGTTAACGGATAATTTTGTGGAAATCGATCTCAAAGACATTGCTGAGGAAGGTACTTCTACAGTTGCCTAAGAACTTCCGAACACGCGTGTTCTTACTGTGGAATCAGTGGTGCCGCATGCGTTGTTTTGGAAAGTGAGTGGAAATACCTCCGCAAGGTAGGGCACCAATTATTTTTGCGTGTTGAACCTATTAACTTTAGCATCATTGTAAATCATCTAGGTCACTCACGGTACAAGAAGGTGTGACTTTACAAAGGCAGCCTTCTAGGAGATGCGATGCTCGAGTCATTCATGTGTGGCTCCGGAATGTTTTCTTGCTTGGTTCCATGCACGCCAAGGCCGAATCCATGGTCGACTTGCTCTGTAGCCATGATTGAGCAACCCCGAATAAGGACGCGAAATGGGACCCTCATTCAGACCACCTGTTCCAATTCTGGCACGTCCAAGTGCCCAACGAAGATGAACACGCCCGGCTGTGGACCAGCTTTGCGAGAAAATCCATCAGACTGGCCTTAATGTCGTTTAAACTTACAATCATTAAGAAATAGAAATGCTGACCTGAAGGAGGAAATCTCCTATTTTTGAACAATTTTCCAATAACTTTGCTTACATATAATTTTCGAATAAAGCATTTAGAAACACTAACGGGACCGCATTGTTTTGGTGATTTTACTAGAGGCCCTCTGGTTGCAATATATATCCAGTATCTAGAATTTACAGATAAGTAATAAATTGTGGTGGTAATGAAAAAAATTAAGATACGGACTTCCAGACCAATATCTAAACGCAAATGCAGTGAATCCATTATTTAAAATGCTGTAATTCGTTCTACTTTTATTTAAGCATTCATCAGTTAGTACAAAAAATGCACTCCGAATTAACCTGGTTTGTTTGGATGCACAAGAACTGAGAAATAAATCAACTATCATAATAACGCAGATGTTCTCCACCTTAAATGATTTTTTCAGAGGCTTTTGAAACTCTTAAATACTAGAATCTCCTACATATTCTTCCATTTTTATGATGAAAGTAAACTAATATCGCTTTTTAGAGACTTCAGTGCAGATGTTAACTGGCAATGTGGTACTTTCAGTGCTGACGTGGCTGAAATGAGAAATTTTCAAATGTTAAAATATTAATTTTTAGTTACCTTTAGCCTTGAAGCATTTTAACTGATCCAAACAATACAACGGTTCATCTTAATCGTCGATGAATCAGTGAATCTCAAATTAGGGAATATTTTCCAATTATTTTTCGTACGAAAGACCTTAAGCCGAGGTGTAGTGTTCCTACTATCTTAACAAGTTGGATGTGGATGTGGATGTGCAATGATATCTCATTACAATGTTGGGATTCAAGGTATACCGGTGCTAATAAACCATATGTCCAAGAACATGTATTAAGCCTACGGCAATGCATACGCCAATTTTCTTTAAAAATACAAGCCGAATTTTACTATGCCTTTACATAAAAAGTTGGTTTTTATAAGCGAATTAGTTTAGAGGCATTTTAATAGCCATTTTGCATGAATTATTACATGCTTTACAGCAAATTCTTTCATTAGCATATTTATTTTGCCATTGATCAAAGTCCAGATAAGAGCAATTGTCATTTTAAAAAGCTGTACTTCAATGCCAACACCAGAAATGTTCTTATTCGCTGTTCATTTGAAACATATATAAACCGAAGCACTAACTACTCTCATAATGTTCATTTGAACAATTATAGTTGCATTTAATAATTTTCTATTTAAATTTCGATATTGTAAATCATCAACTTTTACTGATAATTAAATGTGAATATATGAAATCATAGTTGTTTTAAATAAGCAGCAATGTTTACTGCTATTAAATAGGTTGAACACACTCCTGCACACCACCTTTGCTCGAATAAACTTATTTGATGAAAATCAACTGATCTTTAGGAAATCTTACTAGAGTGAAAACACTTGATTTATAACCAAATACTTACCAATCTTTTCGTCAGCGATAGTGCTACGCAGAATAAATGTTATAACCAATAGTGCATGATCATCAAAGATCTCTTGGAAAGAAATTGCCGTTCAAAGTCAGAAGATTTATCAGGGAAACCAATTTTATGTGAGCTGATAGTACCACACCAATGAAGTGATGTATGAAGAATAATTTGAAATCACCATCCCTTTGTTGAATGGAGTTCCAACAACTACCGACGGATGCATCCACAACTGAGGCAACGTTGAGTACGGCATTCAAGAGGTAGTTGGGGCAACGGGCATTAACCTTCCGGTAGCTACGCCCATGGAGGGAACGGTTCTGCAGTCTAGACGGCTGTTTGGAAGACAGAAGACCTCCTACCGTATGTACTTGGAAACTGCAGCAGTGACGCTTACCGCATAATCCATTAAGAGTCCCAGGTTAATCGAGGGGTCTGCCTTCGTGCAAAAGTCCAGATATTGTTCCATCACCCCACATCCTGTTTGGATTTGTGGAATTCAGGGGCCTTTGAGATAGGCCATATCTACACCTCCATCTGGAGAAACTGTCCTCATTAGGAAATCAAAGATAGAAATGACCACTATTAGGACTAAATTCCCAGCCTGACTAACTTTAGAGTAACGCTGCACAGCTCTGCTTATATACCTCGAAAAAAGATTTAATCGTCAAGTGGGAAAATCTGTTGTGTTTTACGGCATAAATATAATAAAACACATCTCTTACACTCTTACAAGGAGCGAAAGAGAAAGCTTTAATGGCAAATTGTTACTTTTCTGATAGTGACAAGTGAAGAAATGCATTTAACCTACGAAACGCATTCTATATGTTTTATTTTTATTTTTTTAGCTAATTAAGTAAATTATATGTGCACAACTCAGTTAAAGAGTATAAATTAATCTTTAAAATTTAACCAGCTTCATTAAAAGGTGAAGATATAATGAGTTTCAAATTAGCGACAAATCTTCTAGATTCATAATAATTTGGGGACCCTTCGTTTTGCTTAAGTACCATTCAATTAAAAGAGCATTAAGTTAAAAACTAGATGGTTTCAATGGTAAGTGATTTTACCTTTAACTGATAGTTTTGTCCTAACAACGAATTTCAATGATGGTGTAGATAAGACTACACTTTCCCTTTATTATTTAATAAAACTCTGACAACTTATTCAAATGGCATTCATTATTTTTTTCAGTTTTGTGAAGGTAAAAAAACTCCTAGAAATGAGAGGGTCGCCAGTTCATATTTAGGACGCTCAACACCGCCTAATACAGTTATAAGAAGACTCCTGCAATTTTTGTTATCGAATCCTGAAATTGATATCTGCTGCTGCTGATTCCTGTTCTCCATGGCCACGATCTTAATAGAAGGAGAACTTCAGTTAACTGTAAACACAAGTGGGCATTAGAAGAGTATGACCATTGGTCTGCCTGGACCACATTTGCCTACACATCCGAGAGAGTGAGAGGATATAGGTCATCCACTGTTCCGGTCTTTGATAGTTTTAACTCGGGCCCTACTTTCCGAGTTTCAAGCGATGCCGCCGCGAACTTCCACGAACAAATAGTAATCGGCAGCCTCCTTAGGCGTGAATTTTCAGAATTTGGGTGGAACAGCTGCCAGAGATGCCACAAAATGTTGCTTCCTTTCTCATGATTGCACGAGATTCAGCGACTTGACAAGCCAAGTGTGAAAGAAGTTTATAGTCTCCCAACACAGACAATCACTCATTGACACCTGGAAAGTACTACCACCCAGTGGGTCGACTAATCAAATTATTTCGCAGGCCCAGTGCTTAAAGAGGCGATAGAATAGGCTTATTTTGTGAAATGATGTTTCGATATTGCTCGAAAAATGAGGTAAGTAGGCTTCTTTCCCAGTTGTAATTGCAAAATAGATATAATATCAACGATTGGTCCAGTTTGAATAAAACCAACCTAACTGAGTCCCACATACCGGGCTCGAATACCTCGAATTCTTCGACTTGAGAAGTGGACTGAACGTTTTTAATTAAATTTGCTTATCTGTAAGACGTATTAATGGTTTTCAAAAGTTTTAAGTATAACAGTTTGCTGTCTTCCGCTAACGAACGAAAATCAAATAGTTCTTGAACTTAATTTGTCCTTAAAATAAACTGATTCTCTAATCTCATAACTTTAAAACAGAAATAGTAAATTCATCTGACTTAAATTTTATGAGGAAACACTTTAATATGATTGGGTAGGCTGATATCCGAGTGAATCAATCAATGATTGCTTGATTCTTTTTCTTAGCATTTTGCTACCATACTGTTAATTATTATTTTTTTAAAATATTAATATTATTAATAATACTGATAAATTTTAGCTGTTACTCAATAAGGCAGGCAATGTTTTTGGTGGTTCGATGTGATTCATAACCGCAGGTGCTAGCATTCCATCTCATGCTGTTAGTTTTACAGAAGGGTATGGCTGATTTATTGTGGATATTGAATCAGAATAAAAGATCGAAAACTTTTTTATGACCTAGGTTTTAGCTAAAACGTTTAGTTGAATTTGGGCCATAAACGACTCAATCATCCTATTTAACCTGAGCAGAGATGCAGGAGTCAGGGAAACTATCAGTTACTGCTGAAAAAGCTTTAGTTACATCACGGGAAAGCATACCAAAATTCATTGTTATATTCATCTTTTATCGAACTCCATCTCGTACGTTATCATTCTGCATAGATTATTTAGACACAAAGTGAATTAAAGTAGTTATAATCTTAGGTTACTCAGTAGGGTCTGCTCAAATTTTGAATAAATATGGCAAGTGACAACGTGTTAATTAAAGACCCCACCACCAATGCATTCCTTCTCCTAATCCATTACAAAGTGCTACTAAATTTGAAACAACTTAATTAGTCAAGCACCTTGGTGAATATCACAGCACAATTTGACTGTTAAGATGTAGAATGTGTTTGTCGCCATCAAACATGTTTAATGCAAACATATGGTGTAAGCAAACAAATAAGCAAACAAAAATTATAAATTAAATTAAAATAATCTTTCCTTTAATGGTTAGCCACCTTCAAGACTCACTTTTATGCTAGGGTATGGAAACGCAAATATTGTTGCATCGGTTCATAGTCGAAGTGATTTATCAAACCCAATACTTATTATCATTGTAAAATTCATAACTTGTCAGTTTAAAATTTTTGCCTTTCTTCAGCTTGACCCAATTCAAATATATCAGCCAATAAAAACATTTGTGATTATATTTATTAGTGTATATTGATTTAATTTTGATTTATAATAGTCTGTGTTATTTTACTTGTCGCCAATTGAGAATTTGAACGCATCATTGCCGTGTGCTAGCATTCCTATTTGAAATAGGCCTGAGATACTGAGCACCCGTACGATTGGTGTTCAAGTGATTGGATTACATTACGTTTCGTGTGGCGTTCGGGCTGGACATGACGCGGTTACCTCTTTCATTAGTCCGACAGAGCCCGGGTGGCGGAATTCATCCCACGAAGTGTAAACCCACCCTGAAGCCGCCATGCTAACGCACAGATTAGTGTCCACCACCTTTTTCACGCTAACTGGGGTTTTCTGCATTTTATATTTGCCAGTGAGGAAGTAAATTTTATTACAATCAACAGATAAAAAGGTGTCTATTGAAAAGTGGCGACAACACAGGAGTTTGTTTGCGTCGAGTGAGTGGAGTAGGCAGAATTGCCAGATGTTAACCCGCCGCTTGTTTTTGACAAGCTTTTATGATCATTGATGTGCAATCTAATGAAAAACTACAACCAGGATAATCCCTACTTTCCCCAGACCCAGAGCAATGTCGTCCTGTTCTTCAACGAACTAAGAGTAATCGACAGTCTCTTTAGACGCAGATATTCGGACATCGCATGGATGAAACAATATATTGATCCAGACTCTAACTGAGTCGGTGTTCTCATTCTACTTGTAACTCACCCGAGCATAAATTCTGTCGAGATGAGGATGAAGAATCTCTACCAGAGTTACTGCTAACGGCATCTCGTCTTCTCGTCAATTACCTATTTATCAATACCATCTTCCATCAGACAGGTTGAGGTATTATTCAATATGTGAGGGGAATAGATTGCAGTTCTTTTGGTACAACCCTGAAATCTTGTGTCGTCAGATGGATAAATCCACTTCATGATGAAATCACCTCCTAGTCTTTGCATTCTGAATCGTAATCAGAGGAATAGATTTCTAGAGGAAGGTGACTCCCCTGGATCTGCCCAAATGGTTGGCAGATTTCGTGACTGCTATCGGTCTTGAACACATGGAGTGGATCGGAGCCCAACCCTATCTGATATCAGTGGTTAGGGGACCGTTAAATCCCCCATCCCAAATTATCCATGTCCACAATTTGGAAAATGAGGGTGAGGTTAAAATGCTCCTCCAGTTGACTATTGATTGTATTTATGAAAACCTTTGCTTCTTTGTACAAAATGCCATTGAGAGGGTCTTTTGGACATCCACCCGATGTATCCCACTGTACAACAGCTTAGTAAAATGGTTGTTTCTGTCGCTATTTTCTAAAATTTAGTGTGCGTTTCATCAATCCTCTTTTTAACTTCTTAAAACTCAACATTATTCGCTACTTCAAAGCCCTATCATCGGTTAGTCCGTTCCGTTGGAAAAGGATTGAAAAAAATTATGCATCGGAATTTTTTTCGGATTAAACAAACGCATAATCAAGGACTTTAGTTCGAGAATTCCCTTTTTTGGAGGCGTTTCTCAGAATGACCTAATATTATCTAGGTCTCGGCAACGATCACTTGCATCCAATACCAATACTTAAGTATTATAGCTGACTAGATAGAGGTGCATTTCTCCGGTCTGAGGTAGAACCCATATTGCTTTATACGTTCCTTCCACGGTTCTTACCCGCCTTGAGTTTCCTGTTCCGTCTTACCCAGAGTGATAAGGCATGCTGCTGTGCAACGGATTACGGTTATCGTACTGTCGATAAGCCTTTCGAAAATGGATGGGACCGTTATGAAGCCGTAGGGAATAGTACTTCGTGTTTTAATGGTGATTAGCTGACGGTATTCTTCTTCCATTTCAACTTGTAAGTTGGCTTCAGAGAAATTCAGTTTGGCAAAACAACAGACAGTTAAAAAGGATTTCTTATCAGAACAAACAGCATATTTCAGTTCTCTTATGAGAGGCACCATGTTACCAGAGGCCTTTGAAATAGTGAAATCTATGAGGTCATTGTCAACGAAGCATAATCAATTCCTCTGCACTAGAAGATCCTCCATTTTTTAGCTCAATCTCAACACTTTCCTCATTGTGATAATCATTACGTTAAGTCCACAGTGTTGAATATTCATAGTAGCCTCTGCTAGTCAATCTGAAGCCACGTTGGTTCGACGATAAAGGGAGGGGCTTTTTATTATAAGAACCTACATGTATCACGTTACCCAAGCACGGTACGATAATGAGTCACTGAGCACGTACACAAATTTTGATTGAATGGCGGGCTAAAGTGTATGACCACCCTTGGTTGCAATTGTTTACATGCAATTTTTCCGCAGGGTTTGTGCATTACTAGACACTCCATTTATCTTATTGTGGTTAAGTAATTAATTTTGCCTGTAAATGACATTTGCACAGACACGATCCTCTTTCACTGATTTTTTTGTGGTTTTATTGAATCGATGTTGGTGCTGCTGAAGCAGCAGATGCGATGTGGTGATTGTTCGATTCTGAGACTAATCGTGCTGAAGTGAAGAGGTATGCGTCACCCTTTTAGGTGATCCTATCACCTACCCCCTTGCCTAGGTGATCCCGACCGACATGCAATATCCCCAAAAGGAAATGTGTATTTTGCAGTCGAGAAGGTTAGAAAAAGGCCGGCTTAGCAGTGTGCGTGGACTGTTTAATTAAAATCGAAAAAGCCGATTCCTAGTTATAAAAATGCAGTAAAAACCGTAAATTCGCTAAATTTAGAAAGCAAAATTACTAGTAATTACTTGATTGAAACTCGATGCTTTGGGAACACGAAAACAGCACCATATGGTGAATATAATTTCATCAAAAAATGATACATAAAATGCTACAATACCTGCATGACAAAATGGAAAAAATAAATTTGACTGAGAAGCAATGTGGTCCATACGCAAAATATCATTTAAGTATTATAGATTTCCTCTAAACAAGGGAATCTGAAAAGGCTGTACAAAAATAACCCTTCTTTTAAGAAGACCCAGAAAACCACTTTGGATTTCACTTCACCTCTATAAGATAGGGTTTCAAGCCTTATCTTCCTCTCCAGCCTCTAGAATTTATTTGCAATTGTCAGGTTGGTTCCTTATTTATCTTATAGTGCAGGCTCCCATTTGTCTACATGAAACAAAGGGGGGTAGGGTGGGCTTTGACTCGTACACTAACAAGCCTGAATTGAATATCTCATTAAAAATAGGGTAATTTCCAGTGGTCTACCGAACTTCGGCCTCGCCGTTCATTTTCTCTTCTCGTTAATATTTTCACCATCGCATCCCAATATTAAAGGAAGCATGAAATCAAGTTTATATGTAGTCCAATCATCATTCACAAAAAACAGAGTACCTCAAAACAGCTCATAAAGTGACTTTTCCATCTTGGCTGGTTTCAATGAGGTTTTTGCTTTTGTCTCCGACATGGCAGAGGTCAAATCTCACCATTGGTGCAGAGTGGTTTTCTCAATGAGTCACTCACTTCATAAAATAATATGGTTTAGATATGGTTTCCTGGAAGAGATTATTGCCAGAAAAAAATATACATAGGTATCGACACTAACATCTATTTTCGTTAATTATTTTGAAAACTAGAATTTGCATTCTTACTTCAGTTAAAACAAAGATGGTGGTGTAATCGACATTCCAGAGAAAGAAATCCTCCATTTCTGAGCAATCTTAGGCCCAAAATGATTATTGAAATTGAGTTATAAGCAAAGATCGAGATGTCAATGATACCATTGGGTAAATATCGACAGTACTTATACTCAGATTTTAAAACATAATATTTAAAGAAAAAATCCTTTGAATTGATACTAAAGACCTATAATCCTCGCTGTTGAAATGCCTATCTTGATCGTCTACTAACATGCGTCATAATTGCAGAACAATTCAAGTCGAAATCTCCACAAACTACAAGTCCAAGCGGAAGGAAGCAATCAATGTTGATGTTAAAAAGATGAGTATTCCAGAAAACGATGGTTTAGTCCACATTTCAGAATCGAACATAATGCACCGTGAAAAACCAGTTTGTATCGGCAATTTCGTTGATGATTTTCGGATTCATCTTTTCAGGCACTTCCAACTCTCAACTCGGATATAATTTATGTTGTTAATCGCTCTTATACTCACCAGTAACTTTCCATTTTCATCCAGAATTACGTCACCGTGTGTATTCTTCATATGATGACATCTAAATGTTGATTCTAAGAAACGTAAAAGAATGCTTTATGTGCATTCAAAGTTTTATGGGCAAAGAAGTTTCAAGGGCTAGACGGAATCCCCTGGCATGTTGGAGGCAAAAGCAGACACCTCAATGAAACCACCTAATGTGGACAAAATCAATTTATGAGCTGTTTTGAATATTGAATCAGCAAAATCGATGGGCGGTGCTGCTGGTTATGAGGCACATCAGTCAGCTACGGCACATTAGCTTCTTTTGACACTAAATGATTAAATCATTCATGAATGACTCTGTTGTAACTCCAGAAAATTATATTTATAATGTTCTTATAATTTCAGACTACATTTTATTTTACATTTGACCTTCACTGTAAATTATGTATAGTTGTTTATGTTGTTACTAGGACGCGTTGTACTTCTACGAATATATGTTTTGAGTCGTTACGCATCCGTTTATCTGGTGGCCTGCTATCCTAGAGACAGAGCGTAATATTACTAATCGCATTACCTTAGATAGCATCAATACTTCGTAAATATACATTAGACTCATTTTGTTACTTATGCCAATTGAAGTACTTCGATCCTTGTAAATATTGACCAGAAAACAACACATCTCACTCCATATTTCCCTTGATTTTGGGATTCGATATTTTAAATGTTATCGTAAAGATACTGATTCCATTAGTGTCATTCATGATGCAATCTGGTCCAGCAAATCTTGCCAATAGTCTATCCGAATTCGCCTGCGATGCGTGAAACAGCTCTCGTTATCTTGTTGAGTGGAAAATACACTAACGCAGTCTCAAATGCTACCACAGCCATAGTGTGAATCAATAACCTGCGGTTAATCTGAATCCACGTGAAATAAATGACCCTTGATTAAGTATTGCTGCATAAATGAGTCAGAATAATCCTATCAAACCATTCCTACCTCCTTTGTTCCATCACACGAAATTCATGAAGAAAAGAATAATCTTGCAGAATGGGCATTTTTTCAGCATATTACCACATCGTATGAGCTTTTCTCACGATGCATTTGCAATCTTGCATCTCATAATTGTGACACAATATTTAGCAATCTCTTTGTATTTTTCAATATATTAAGATAAACTGACATTTAAATTTGACTTTGTACTTGAAGACTGGTTGCTGGATTAAATAGCTGGCACTTATACTTTATATAGGGTAGCAATTTAAGTCGAAAAAACATAATGAAGCAACAATTTATTAGCGCAGCTGGCTAAATTATTTTAGATGTGAAGTAAACATTAGATAACAGCATAGCGGCCTTGGCCTTATGTGATTTGTTGCATCACACTTCGTCCTAATCCACTTTATCGCACTCTCAAACACAAATAAGGATGAGGGTAAGGAGGGGTTGAAAGGGGAGGAAAGGACTATTCTCCTTAAGAAATTCGGGCCTCAACCTCTGTTGGTCCGTTTTGTGTGGTGGTGGTGGTTGTGGCAATCGTGAGATGTTAATTTCTGCGTAGTCAATATCGTCAGTCGGAGGGGACAGCTAGGGATCGCAATGTCGTTTGTGTCATGAAATGAGGTCGAAGGATGCGGGTATAAAAAAATGATCGCCAGTGGTGGGGGAATGCGATGGTAGATCTTCCGTCTTCCAGTCGACAGTCTAGACTACAAAATCGCTGTTTCCATGGCCGCAGCCGCCCGAAGGTAGCTGCTCGTTGCCCCACCTACCTCATGAATGTCGTATTCATCACCGAATCTCATTTGAGAGAGCATCCGTCGGTAGTCGTTGGTAGATAGTTGGAGATAAGGTTGAATGCCAATTTTTTATAAAAAGCAAATATAAAAACCTGTACTTTGCAATGAACGCCTCCTTTCCTTTTCAGAGGCGGCGATCAATACTTTTGGGATACCAAGCCACAGGATGGTCATCAATTCGACCTCTTTGAAAGCCCTAGAGGTCACTTTTTTAACGTTATAAACAGTTCCGAGTGACATGCGTCGACAATTATTTGACACCCTTCAAGGCCTATCCCATCCCGGAGTTAGCCACTGTCAAGCTGGTTGACTCACGCTTCGTGTGGCCTAATATGAACGCCGATGTACGCAAACGGGCGAAAACCTGCCTTCACTGCCAGCGAGCGAAAGTTACACGACACACAAAGGCTCCACTTGGGACTTTTGCCTGCCCGATGCTCGTTTCCGTCACGTCCATTTGGACATCGTGGGCCTAACTGGGCCTCCCTCCAAAGGTCATTCCTGTCTCCTGGCATGCATAGATCGTTATTCCCGATGGCTGGAAGCAATTCTTTTGAAGGGCGTCACAGAAAATTTAGTAATGATTACCTTCCTGCAACGCTTTGTGGCGATCTACGGATGCCCTGAAACAATTACTACAGATCGCGGAGAGCGATTCGAATCATTTGTTTTCCCGGAAATATGCAAATTCCCTGGTGCAAAAACTATCCGCACAACAGTAATATTATCTCACCGCCAATGGCATGATCGAGCGCGTTCACTGCCATGTAAAAGCCGCTCTGATGTGCTCTCCGAACCCTGGAGATTAGCATGACAATTTACTAATGCTTCGTCTTGGCCTTCGTATTGAAAAAAGACCTCAAACATCTCCTTTCAAACTGGTTTACGGTTCTTCACCGCGACTCCCAGGACAACTCCCTTTGAAACCTGCAGAGTCTGTCAGTATCATAGTCGACAAGATCCAATTATTCCTGCACGACAATCCACCAGTGGGTCCTCGATCTCCGAACCTCTCGATATACGTCGACCCGAGGCTTCAAACTGGTTCCCACGTTTTCGTTCTACTGCTAAATCACATAATTTTTTAAGAGAAGTTCATTCTACTTGGCCAAGTTCCCCAACCCAACGAAAATGGAGATTCCACATCTCCTGACCTACACTTCAATTCCGCTCTCGACTCAACCTCCACTACCAATTCATCGTTTTCTCCATCGAGGGCTACAATATTCAACCACCTTCTCCGCAAGCTGAGTTGGAATAACAGCACTGTCCTCGCTGTTTCTGTACTGGATCAGGGCTAAGACACGGGTTCTATGCCATTTAGACTGTCTTCTAACAGCTAAATTCCCTATCCATCGGCATCTATACCGGATCGAAGGCCACCAGTCTCCTCAAATGCCACGCACCAATTAATCCTAGATGCTCACACTCAACCGCATCCTAATCGGATCGTCGGCAACAAACCTCTTCTCACTGGCCCAATCACTGATTCTCGATGCTCACACTCAATCGAATCAAGAAATCGGCACGGATTTCTGTCTGAGATAGACTTTCACAGTTATGGACTTATTTTTATCTCGATACCCTTGTTTTTACTTGATTTATTTTTAAATCACTATAATTAAAAAATGTATGGATGTCTCAGAGATAAACTAATATTCAGATGTATTTTCATCAACGTGCATTCGAACATGACTGTGTTTACTTCTCCTTAATGCGTTTCTTAAGTTTTATAAAAAAACATTTTTCAAACTGATTATACAGTTTTACTACAATGCTGGCACTAGAATGCATTTTTGACTTGTAAGTATAAATAGTAAATAAAGAGGAAAACTTTTGTGGAAGCCAAATAACGGCAATTATGAACAATCCTTCCAAAGGTTTGTAACTCAACAAGCCGTTTCCGCCCCACTCGGCCTTCTTCGAATTGATGGAATCGAATCGAACTGAACTTTAAACACAATTCCGGGTAACCTGAGTAACTACTTAGTGTAATGCCTCAATTAATTTTATTTTTACATTTTCACAGGTGGCAAAGGCCTGTCCGCTGTTGAATAGAGTGCAGCCAGATGCTACACTTGCTCACCTTGCTCAGCTCTTCTTAATTATCTTGGGTTTTAACAAAATATAATTAAAAATAAACACTTTCTGCAATACATAATAACTTATATTGACTGTGTTTTTCGATTCGATATTCAGCAGTTACTCCTAAAAGTTTTAGCTCTTTGTCTGCTATTTTCCTAGTCTATCGTAAAAGTACTATCTACTACCACCCCACTGTATAATGTGGGAATGGTAAACTAAAAGCAAACACTCGAGTAGTTGGACTGTATGGACTGCTTTGGCTAAACAAAGACGAATGATCGGCGTTTGGCCAAGGGAGCAAAATGCCGTCCACCTCAAATCTTCCCATAGTTCTATGAATTGTAAGCACTTTTTAAATAGATAATCCCTCAAATATATGGAATAAAAATATTTCATCCAATAAGGAGCAATAATAGATTCCCGCTGAGAAAAACGACTAAAGCGAGGTTAGTAAATAAAAATAAATGTACCATTCCTTTTTAGATTGTTAATTGAGTTTTTAATAGAAAAAACCTTTTAAGGGTGCTTCTTCAGTTTCGAAAACGAACTGGTTTTGACGATTTTTTGAGGCCATATCAAAAGAGACTACGTCCAAAAATCAGCTAGTGTATTTATTGTGTCCATTAGACCACTTCACAGTAAACTTAGACCATTGCATCTTTAGCCTGTATATCAGCAATACTGTGTGTGCAAGGTAACGTTTGGTCTCAGAGAAGTTGTTTTCGATGATAGATCAATGTCATTCAATTTTTTGCAATTAGACCACTTGAAGATATTGATCAACTTTTCACAATGCCTTTTGTATTAGACTTCGACTCCTCGAGTGGGGGAGGAAGATTCGAGAGCTAATATTGTCTGTCTCCCCTTTGGGTGCGTTTGTCATTCGTGTCCATAAACGCGGTTAGAACAGGCAAGTCAAAAGTGCACGCATTTCAAAGGAATCATGTGATAGTTCGATAGAGTTGCAAAAGATACGTTAGAGGCCTTAGGAAAACTCATTGTTTACTCTCACCCGATGTTGCAAAGATCCCACTAGGGCAATTTGGTATACATTTTAGAGGAGTTGTACATTAAATGAACTTTCTAAGGATTTATTATTGTCTGTATTTTCAAGGTCGAGGGAAGGAATGTGCAGTCGGAAAGTTAGTTTTGAGTACGAGGCTTTTAAATTACTTCAGAGTTCAGGTGTGATCACAATCTAGATGTAATCCTGAATGTGCTCCGGTGGTATGAGCGTCCTTATTGGTAAACTCGCAATAATTTGAATAGGAGAGCCAACGTGACTGCTGTCAAGCAGGGTCTATTTTATTAGTGAAAACGATCTGGATGACGAAACGAGTGCTAAAAGTGTCGTTAAGTAACAGAAGTGGTTCATTTTTGGTGGTTCCATTTGAGGATATCATGATAATGCTTTATAAAACCCTACGAGACGAAAAACAATCGAATTTGTGTGACAAAACGAAAATAGTACTGAAATGGATGTTTTACATAAGATCCACTTTGTCTCCATCTAATTCCTAACAAATCACCACCGTAAGCGTATTTTTACACTAACAATGTTTACACAACGGTTACTGTCCATAAAGCATTCTGTTCTTGAGTCGCTGGAGTAGAAAATAAAGCAATGAATAATGTCGGTTTTGACTGCAGTGTAGTTCCTCTTCCCCTAAAGCCGATTGTTGGATTTTGTAGCAGTAGCCACGAATATTCCTTGCTGCAACGTCAGTTACTCCACTCTGATTTTAGGAGTATCTTTACTATTGTTTGACCTGAAAAATTGTGATGAGGAAGGTTTGGCCAATAACGCATATTCTTCTAGCATGCTAATTTTTTCATACTTGGGCTTTAAAACTTGTTTCTATGGTGTAAGCCTGAACAAGCTCATTCTTCTTCAGGGTCATTTTGGACTTATGACTCATCATCTTATAAATTTTCTTAAAATGGGGACGCTTGCAAGCTAAAAATATTTGCCATTTTCTTAACAGATAAATAAAACCTCTTATGGTGAGTACGCTAACATTTCATTCATACACACATTATTCTTAATGTAGTTTGTCGTATGCTACTCCTATTTGGGTTTAGTTGATACCATGAACTTCTTTAAAGTTGCTTTGACGCTGCGATTGAATCCTCATATTTGCATTGTTATGTTCCAACGGTATGAATCCAAAGTTGTTCAAAGTTCGAAGAGGCATCTTACTGTGTATTTAGTCAACACACACTGCGTGAGTCATTTTCGATGGCCACGCAGTAAAAGTGAATTGGCGTGGACTCAAATACTTTAAACCAATCAGAGCGAAGTATTTAAAGCTCAAAAAATGGAGGGCCCACTATTCACATGTAGAGTTAAGGCTAAGACACTAAAATACAGAAAACCATGATTTTGCTATTTGTTTAGGAATGTTTGATGGTAGTCAAATCTACTCCAATCTTCAAACTAGCAGCCGAAATAATGCTAGCTGAGGTCATGCAACTTAAATGCGTTACACCTGTTCAGGCAGATCACGAGTGCTTAACAACGAAAGATTTCTATGTAATCACCGCTGTACCCGCTGTGCTTATTAGCCCATAACATTCGGTTACATTTCATAATGTGAACTACAGCAGAACGCACAAAAGATTCTCGCATTCAGTTAGTAACAAGAAAAGAATGTAAATATATTGAAAAAATGAGTGGCACCAATGTAGTCACATTGTAAAGAATGAATACAGCAATCAATACCAGGTGTCGATGCTTTAGATAAGGAATGCCATCCCGATCGCGAATGAGATTGAGAAATTTATCGAATTAAACGGAATCAAAAATCCCATAAGTGAAAGAATATATTCAATCTATTGAAATTCAGTACAAAAGAAACTGCGATAGAAAGGGCTGAGGCTAATCTAATGTCGCCAGAACCGCAAGGCTATCAAATATCCTTAGATGGATATAACAGAGCCAGATTGATTCAGTTGCGAATGGCGTTGATGATGACAAGGAGACTGCCTCTAACAAGGTCGGTGATGGTCTCCCTGGATGACCAAGACACGGTCGCCAACACGCAGCCCCACGCTGCACGCCACCAGGTGAGGTGCACTCGCCAGTCGACTGATGCACAGTCCCCCTCCACCGCCTCTGCAGTCACCGCTGCCTGTTTCTGCCCTGTCGAAGGTATAGAAGATGCCCAAGGGTACCGAGGCAATCGGTGCGTCTGAACTGGATCAGGTAAGAGTCGTCCACACAGGGCTCAATGAATTCCAATTCCACAGGCCCTTTCCCATACGCGCCCCATTTAGAGTCAATGGACGGTGTAGATGGCCTCAACAACGACGACGATGTCAAAGACAGAGTTATCGTTCCACTTCTGTGAAATGTTCAAGGAAATCTATTCGATCAAGTCTTTGTGTTGATCAGCACATCTTCTTTATAAGTTGTCATTAGGATAATCCTCATTATCATGATGAAAATATAATCAAAGAACTTATAAACCATGATCCAACAGAAAAAAATCAGCCAGCTTTCATATTATGGTTTTAAGAATTGTCGCACACAATCGTGAAAATGAGCATATTAAAAAGTCATAACGTATGAAACACTGATTGCTTGTATACCGATTTACGGTCTATTACTCAAAATGAAGAAGACAAGGTTAATGAGTTGATATCCTGGTAAAATTCAGTGGTATTGCCTGCCATTTAATCATCCCCTGGTGCTGATGACCTAAGGATATTTTCATAAAACAACTACATTTACTCTTCGTTTAAAGACAAATCATTTTGGTAATCCGATTGTACGCTTCGTCCAGCAACTAAAACACATGTGAAATAAACGCAGGTCTTTTAGCAAAGAGCTTTGCCAATGATCATAAACGCCGTTCATACTTGAGCGCTAAATTTGAACCCTAGCTTTCACTATATCATAACCGACAATTAATTACTTATTAAAATAATAAATATATAATATTATCTTGTATTTACAACTATTATAATTATCGAAATATAATAATAATAAATTGCAGAAATACATGCATCATATAATTCTTGTTGTTATAATAGTAATTAATAAAATAATTATAATTAGCGAATAAAATTCGTGACAAAAGGTCATGCATCCATTATCTTACCCAAGCAGTGAAAGATCCGGAGATATACACCAAGAACACTGAGAAGTTTAATCGACGTATTTAAACCATTTCATCTAACAAGCAGCCAATCAACTTAATGAAAAAAATATAAATGTATATAGGGAAATGGAATCGAAATAATAAAATGTATCTGTCTAACGGTCCAAAAATGAAATTACGAAACTGCTTGATTTCTGCCCGGGTCAAATCTCTGGGATGATGAGGAGACAGGAGGTTGGTGACTCAGTTGCCATAGCAACTGCCGTTAACTCGCAGAGGTCATTGAGTAGAAGCACATAGAGCTCTAACCATGCAGAATAAAGGGAGCTCTGATTGGCCAGTGATCCCATAACTTCCAGACTCACCAACCGTCCAGTCATTCGTAACCGAGCACATCTACGAACAACACCTATTGCACACTTCGCCCAACTTTTGTGAATCAAAATGCCCCAAAGTCATCAGCTATTCAATGTCGCCGCAATTCACACCAACAAATCACAGAAGACAGCTCAAACCACACCGAATTTACTACAACAAGTCCCTTTTATTAGACAAGGTCACCTAGGATTGACTGCTAACAAACCCACAATTGCTGATCAAATGTGGCTGCCTCTGAGTGCTCCTCATAGTCCTTTCGTTGATCTGCAAGAGACTGCTAAGTTGTGTAGCACCCCCGCAAACGCACAAATTGAGTGCTGGCCGCATGTCTTTCAACGACCGCCATCCTCGCCCCTTCATAACAACATGGATGTCATTCATCCAAACAATGCTATTCATTCGCCCGCGATGTCATCCGAGCAGTGGCTGGCACCTGGTGGCATGGATAAGAAGGAAACAAATGTGGAGGGGGAGGAAGGTGAGGAAGAGGCGGCGGTGGCGGTGGCAGCGGTTTGTGCAGTGCCTATGCTCCCACCCGTACACTCTCCTCCTGTTTGTGTTGAAAACGCCCACACGCAAACATCGCCCTCGCCCTCGCTATCAACGCAGTCACAGCAGCAGGCGCCGCTACTGTTAGCAGCAGCAGCAGCACCGGCGATTGGAGGTGGGTGCAGACGCAGTAGAAATCTGCGACGACCTACCAGTCAGCTGATTAATAACGTGAAGAGGAAGGTAGGTGAGCTGAGGTGGTCAGTGAGTCGCGAGGAAAAGGCACTAAGACGCCGACACAGGTCACATAGTCGTGACTCTCGCACTCACGCATCAGTCCCTAATGGGGAGGCGTCTTCTTCGACTCTGACTTTGGCATCGTCGTCCTTGTCGAGGCCATCTACACAGTCCACTGACTCTAGAGGGAGCGCGTTTGAGAACGGGGCAGTGAATTTGGAGTTCGTTGAGCCCTGTGTGGACGGCTCTTATCTAATCCAATTCAGACGCACCGATGCCTCGACGCCCTTGGGCATCTTCTTCACCTTCGACAAGGAAAAAGCAGGCGGTGGTGATTGCAGCGGCGGCGGCGATGGAGGGGAATTGTGCATCAGTCGACTGGCGAGTGCGCCTCACCTGGTGGCGTGCAGTGAGCAGCTGCGTGTTGGCGACCGTGTCTTGGCCATCCAGGGTGTGCCAGCACAGCTCCTCAAATTCGAGGCCATCACGGACCTCGTCAGAGGTAGCCTTCTTGTCACCATCAATGTCACTCGCATCCGAATTAATGTAGATCTATGATATCCATCCAAGGATCTGTTGCAGCTTCGCGGTTCTGGGCCACATTGGATAAGGCTCGACCCTTTTTATCGCAGTCTCTTTTGTGTTGTATTTCAATGGATTAAATATATCCTTTCACTATATTATTTTTGCTTTTGTTTAATTCCATGAATTTCTCGTACCCATTCGCAATCGAGATGGCGTTCTTTATCTAAAGTATCGACACTAAACTTATTCATTACAATATGACTACATTGGTACAACCCATTTTTCAATCTATTCCTATTCCTTCCTTTTTAGTAACTAATTTAGAAAAAAAGTTTTGTACTATCGGCTATAGTTTACAGTGGGTACAGCAGTGGTTAAATAGAAATTGCCCGTTGTTGGGCACACGTGATTTGCCTGAACAGATATAACGCACAGAATTTACATGACCTCAGCTAGAATTACTTCGGCTGGTGGTGTGAAGATTGGAGTATATTTGATTACAATCAAGCATTCCTAAGCAGATAGCTAAGTTATGGATTTCTGTACTTCAGGGTTTCAGACTTAGCCTAAACCCTATACGTGTGAATAGCGGGCCCTTCATTTTGATCTTTTTGCAACACGAAAAAGCATCTTTCAATTAGGCATATCTTTTGGTTTTAATATTTAGCGTATGATGAATCCCATTCAATAATATAGTTTTGCCAGTATTTTGATGCATATGATACGTTGTGACTCAACACGAGCAGCCGCTCTGTGTTACCATGGTTACAGGTCAACAAGACCGAGACTGTTTATGATTCGAACCAATTATGGAGACATCACTGATCATGAGAGGGTAGTCAATCTACTTATATGTACCAAAGTATAAAATGAATTTGTCGAAGCGTTGAAAAATAACGGAAATTATTTATTTCTGCCGAAGATCACAATGCTGGGATGACAAGGAGACTAGAGGGTGTTGACTCAGTTGTCACAGCAACTACTCTTAACTCATTCCGGTAATTTAATAGAAGTACATAGAGCGCCAACCATCCAGAATAGAGGTTTCGTTGAAATCGGTTTGGTAGATATCCCAGTTTTTGAACAGTCGGGTGCTACTATCATACCATTTATTAATCTAAGTAGGTTTCGAAGAGTTTATATATTTTCACAGTGGCACAATGCTGCATAAACAATTAGATGCCCCGGTGTGAAATTGCCACGTGTTCGCAATAGCAGCTTATAGGCTTCGGTGCAGTTAATAAGTGTGGCTTTGGCTTTTGATAGCACAATATACTTTTGTTCCACCTACGAAAAGAACAATTTGTGATCAATGCCTAACTCGGCATTCATTAAGTCGTCCAGACATGATCAGAAGGAAATTAATTGGTAATTATCGCTCATGGCGAAGCTAATTCCGATCATTAGATGGCCTGTAGTGTCACTTCGAATATTTGGGAAGTGGATAACTTCGTTTTAAAACAAAAAGTACAGTTTCTTAAATGCAGCTATTAAGGTATACTAAACAATGGCCATTATCGAGCCTGTAAATGTACCTATAATTAAATAACGACGAAAACTTGTAAGCCATGCACAGATCAATCAGTTATGGGTTTGTTGGCAGCCCCTCCTAGGTGTCCTCGCCTAGATATGGGAGAAACGTTGTGTGAAACAGGTTCGGTTTGAGCTGTCTCCTGTGAACTGTTGCTTTGAAGTGCGTCGGCATTGAGTAGATGATGAATTTTGGGTATTTTGATTCTCAACAGTTAAACGAACTGTCAAGTAGGTATTGCTTCACGGTGTTTTATGCGCTCAGAGCAATGAAGCCAGCCATTCGGCTGCTGGGCGTCTTACTGATTGGCTGCTGATATTGCTGCGTGCGTCGCCCAAAAATGGGTCCCTATCCATTAGGGCGTGTTAAAATAGGGAAATTGTGTCCGAGGTCATTTCGATCGTGCATCGGGATGAGTCACGCGTATTGGATGAAATATTGTTATTCCATATATTTGAGGGATTATCTATTGAAAAAGTGCTTACAATTCATAGAACTATGGGAAGATTTGAGGTGGACGGCACTTTGCTCTCTTGGCCAAACGCCGATCATTCGTCTTTGTTTAGCCAAAGCAGTCCATACAATCCAACTACTCGAGTGTTTGCTTTTAGTTTACCATTCCCACATTATATAGTGGGGTGGTAGTAGCTACTACTTTCACAGTAGACTAGGAAAATAGAAGACAAAGAGCTAAAACTTTTAGGAATAGCTGCTGAATATCGAATGTAAAAACACAATTATGAACAAAAAAAGGATTGTTCATAATTGCCGTTATTTTGTTTCCACAAAAGTGTTCCTCTTTATTTACTATTTATACTTACTAGTCAAAAATGCATTCTAGTGCCAGCATTGTAGTAAAACTGTATAATCAGTTGGAAAAATGTTTTTTTTATAAAACTTAAGAAACGCATTAAGGAGAAGTAAACACAGTCATGTTCGAATGCACGTTGATGAAAATACATCTGAATATTAGTTTATCCCTGAGATATCCATACATTTTTTAATTATAGTGATTTAAAATAAACCAAGTAAAAACAGGGGTATCGAGATAAAAATAAGTCCATAACTGTGAAAGTCTATCTCAGACAGAAATCCGTGCCGTTTTCTTGATCCGATCGAGTGTGAGCATCGAGAATCAGTGATTGGGCCATTGAGAAGAGGTTTGTTGCCGACGATCCGATTAGGATGCGGTTAAGTGTGAGTATCTAGGATTAATTGGTGCGTGGCATTTGTGGAGACTGGTGGCCTTCGATCCGGTATAGATGCCGATGGGTAGGGAATTTAGCTGTTAGAAGACAGTCTAAATGGCATAGAACCCGTGTCTTAGCCCTGATCCAGTACAGAAACAGCGAGGACAGTGCTGTTATTCCAACTCAGCTTGCAAAGCTGGTTGAATATTGTAGCCCACGATGGATAAAACGATGAACTGGTAGTGGAGGTTGAGTCGAGAGCGGAATCGAAGTGTAGGTCAGGAGATGTGGAATCTCCATTTTCGTTGAGTTGGGGAACTTGGCCAAGTAGAATGAACTTCTCTGAAAAAAATTATGTGATTTAGCAGTAGAACGAAAACGTGGGAAACAGTTTGAAACGTCGGGTCGACATATATCGAGAGGTTCGGAGATCGAGGACCCACTGGTGGATTGTCGTGAAGGAATAATTGGATCTTGTCGACTATGATACTGACAGACTCTGCAGGTTTCAAAG
>JAUOZQ010000279.1:0-55373 GCA_030710315.1 Anomotaenia brevis
TACTGGAAATTCCTTTGAAAAAACCTGTTTTGCCATATACACATCGAAACGGACTTATCTCAAATAATTTTTTGAAAGCAGATGAGTTTCTCATGCTTAGCAAAGTCTTTGTAAGCCTAAATGGGAATGAAACACAGTTTTCACAGTTCAAGCTTAGTTACTCTAAACGAAACCCATAGTCATTACTGAAAGTCCAAAAGCCTTGAGCAAACAATTTTCCCACTTTATGTCTTCATAACTAAAGAGCAGCAGGAGTGAAGTTTTAGTTAATTTTCCGGTCTTAATGAATATTTGCACTATTGATAGAGTTAGGCTTCATAAATATTCCATGTGAGTAAGTGAAACCTGTGTAATCCTTATTGAGTTTATGCAGCTGTGAATGTGTTATACTTAAATATAGTGGATTAATAAAGTGAGAAATTATCGTTTTGTAATAAATCTTCAGGATTACTGCTAGCCATGAAATATCAGACATTCAAACCTCCTTATCAGACCTCCGGGGCTGAACGTGACCTCCCCACTGGAATAGTGCAACTGATCAAGTGAGCATGAGTCCATGGAAAACACTACAGATTCAAACCCATTTCCCTTGGTAAATAGTGTAACACACTTAAAAATAGAAAGTTCTGCTTATTATGATCTTTAAAAATATATTATCACAAAGTTAGTAAATGAAATTAATCATTTCGTCGAAAATTATTACTTTTAATTTGCTGGAGTTGCGTGGCCTGCTTCTTGGAGTTATAGCAGCTTGAAAACGACCAAGAAGTCAAACAAGCGTTTTTAATCTACCCTGTAGGTGGCAGTGTCATACGCGAAAGTCACCTTTTAATAGGTTTCAAGAATGATATTTCTTTAGGTATAACTGGGAAAGATGTGCTTCACATTTTTGCTGCCCAAGTATTAATTATACACCTGGATCCAAGGTGTTATCGTTGCCACCTCGTTTGGTAAGATGACAATATAATTGTATAAATTGTATAATAAAAGATATATGGCGATCATTTGTGCATTTTGAAAAAAAAACAAATTTTTGATTTTAAGCTTAACTACATTTTGACAGACCTAAGATATACATCACCATGGAAGAATGGAACATGCCCTACGAAGAATATCTCTGATCATCCTATCAGTTGACGCGTATGCCCTCTACTCCCTGTATTCAGTGCTGTTCTCGTGCTCAGGCCGGATAGGTGCTCTTTTCATTGGGATTGTGAAACTAACGTTGTTAGCTTAAAGAAATGCGGACATAATGCAGGAGCATAGTTACTGAATCCTACGTGTCCTATAGATATATCGATCAGAGAATCACAATAAAAGTACTATTTTCTGTTTATTTTCAATTTCACATACAGAAGCCTCCCAAATCTTATTCTTGAAATCACCAGTTACCGTTATTTTTCAATTCAAACACTATATCTTGGGAAAATGGATTTAATTATGTGCATTCATGGTCATTTTGGCTTTAAAAGAAGATAAACGGTTAAAACTTATTGTCTTTAATAAAGCGGTCCATTAAGAGCTCAATGAAGAAATCATAGGTACTTGGTAAGTGCCAATCATTCCACCGTTAAAATGATTGACCAATTCGACGAAGAAATCGAAGCCAGTTGTCCGCGGCCCATCTATTTAGGCTTTATAGTTACAATCAAATTCAAGTCCCTCAGATGGGGTAAGATCAACTTGAAGAGGGAAATCGTAGAGCATTAAAAATCATTGAGGCCATTGCAAGACGGAAACTACATCTAGAACTCCTCTAAGCAAGAAGATCTGTGATATCTTTCTAGAAGTGGGACCTCCTAAGGGTGAATTCGAATTCACCTGAAGTTTAAGGATATTACATTATAACCAGTTGCCTAGATGCATGTGCTCTATGCAGCTTCATAGATGAAATGCAATGCTAAGGAAACGAAAGACGCTATCTCATTTAAAGACCAGCTAGCCAATACGAGTTCCAACATTCAGGCTATAATTAATATGAAGAAGTCACGCAAAAGGGAATTATTTGTGATTAACTTCATCAGTGAGAGGTGTTTTAACTTACATAGATGTTTAAGTTTGACAAAATGCTGGTTGATAGTTCAGCACTATTGAAAAACGCATTTACTCTCCATGTAGTGAATAGCAATACGTATTTGCTCTAAAATAACATAATCTTTCTTTATCTCGTTCCAAGAAATCTTTATACGCAAGAAACAACTCTGAAAATTGCATTTTAAGATATTTTAACAATAGTCTGCTGGCCATCAAGAATTTTTCCCTAAAACCAAAGATATTGCTAATTATCGCATTTAAGTTTCATACAAATTTATGCACACCTAAGCCTGCAAACGATGAAAATATATTTGTTAACTCAAATAAGTTTTATCAGTGGATGCAAACAAATGTTTCAAGAAAACAGACCAAAACAATTCCACATATATACATCTGCACTAAGCAGTAAATTTTAGACATGCATTCCTTTAGCTCAAGCGTATATATACCCCTCATGCTTACCAGGTTTCAAGAAGGGAATTCAAGAAGTGATTTGAAATGCCTCTGGTGATCGTAGTTCTATATTCCATTGTGTTCCATGGAATCAGTAAGTTAATTACATCAACCTGATTATTGCTCTTAAAATGACTAAATTTACTAAACTCCTTTCAAGGGGCAGAAGATAAAGAAGAGTCTTATAAAAAAAATTGACGAAGGTGCAGTTAACACTTTCGCACAAAGGACGAAGGTTGGACACAATAGTTCTGTCGAAGTCTGGACTCGTCCAACACGAGAGACAACTATTTACTCGTCGTGTAAGGCTACTGAAATAGATGAATTCTACATTTGCAACATCAACATGAAAGATCTGCTTGTCGATTTTGTTCAGGTGGAGGTATAAAATCTCAAACCATTTTTTATTCATTAACTTCTTTTAGAAAAATGTTACAGATTCTGTGTATGCTGGAAGATTTTCCATGAGAGCCTTTTTTAGTTGTTCGGATTTGGAAAACGTAGAATTCCTTGGAGGCAACGGTCAAAAACTCAGTGGCTTGACTCCATTGGATGCTTCCCAACTTCCAATTGAACATCGTTAAAGCTGCCTGTGCAAATTTTTCCCATGTTTATGGTGCCTTTTAAAGAAATAAAGTAGCTTGTTCGTTTAGCAAATATTGCGATTGATGCAATTTTAAGAACAATTGCATTGTTTTATTTGAGTTTATACAGTCGTAACAGATGTGTGAACAATTTTAGTCGGAATGGCTTTCATAGGCGAAATTTGAGCAATAAATAGTTGGCTGGACTGACGACCCTTGCCTCAAAGAATGATATTTCACCTTTGGAATTTCGCAATTACACTTTTTGCATCACTTTCATTAACTTCTTGCTGTTAAAATATGGATTAAAAAATTGAACACGAATTATATATTTTAACAGTGGAAATGGAAAACCTTCGACATAACTAGCAAAAGTACTCCGATTAAATATATTTATTTAGCTGAAGTTACCAGTGTTTGTTCTTGCCTATTGATTTGCACTAAACAAACAGTAATTTTTGGTTTTGTTGTGAGAGATATGCGTAAATATATCAGTAAGCATAGTATTACTTAGCACAACAACTTGATGCTTGCATGATAAACAGTAGCATTTGATTTTAAGAATTAGCAACCGCGAACTAGGTTGAGTACCAATGATATTTAAATGGCCAAATTTAGGTTCTGAACATTAATAATGCAAATGGAACTAGGAGGTGAATTAACATCTAATCATGATGAAATCCACCTGCAGTTTAGATGTAAGAAAGTAATCAGGCTGTTCACTGCGAATGATATAGTTAGCAATATATAGGTAATTTACAGTATGCGCAAATTTTATGCTTGTCTATCACATAACGTTATATATTTAAAGATAAATACAATACATTGTATCATTATAGGTCATAAAATAGAAAAAAACTCTTAGAGTTCCGTGTCGCAGCCCTTTTTTTCCTACTTAGTTCCATATTCTGTTAAATATTTGAAGCCAGCTTGAACGATAAATGTGACCGCGTTTCAAGGAACGTTGAAATAAAAGCTTAGAAATTCTTGACTAAGCTAGAATTTCTTTAAACTGCCTTTTCTAATGGTGGATCTGACGGCGGATAATAGCACTAAAATTAAAGTTAAATTATTTTCATTAGGCTAAAAATGAACGATATGTATTAGTTTTTAGCTATTAGTGATCTCTAGGGGCATTTCTAAGTTGCCTAACGATAATCACATCCATAACGACGCTGCTTTGCTGGGAAACCTTGCTCTCTTGGTGCCTATAATATACCAAAAAATCCAGTAGAGTTATTTCGGCAGAGGGCGATTTCGAGAATAGAAAAAGTTTCCTATAAGAATTAAAAATCAAGAATTAATTAAATTAATTCTAATTTAACAGGAATCTTATTGCACTCGAATCCATGGAAAGGCATCAAACAGGTCCAGCAAAGTGAAATAAACATCAACCATTATGGACCGCAAATATACCTTCGCTAGTAAACGTTCGTGGTGGTCGTACTCCAGTGTTTCGAAGAGTCCTTTCGAGAGATGCACACACAGTCAAATCACATAAATAGGACTTTAAATTTTACTCCTGGAGCTTACGGAACCGAATACGATGGAGGATACAGCAATCCTCCACAGCATGACAGCCTGCAAAGTGGATGGGATGTTTAACGTTTGGCATAGCTGACCAGTAAGCTTTGACTGAAGAAAAGTATTAACTTAACTGCACTTGAACAGTTCTTTCTTAAGGACTAACTGATACCCCTGGGCAGCGTTGGCTGCTGTTCCAGAGTGTGATTCTGCAAACCAACTAGGATTTTCTAGCTCAAATCTGTGACATTTCTCGGTTAAGTGCATACCGAGTGGGGTCTTTCTCTACATGTTAAGAATTCGCAGGATAGAGTATGACTTTTCAGTACAAATCTGCAAGGTATAAATTGCCAGAATCACTAAAAACATTGATGTTTATGGCATCAGGCCTTGCACTTTAAAGCTCTTCTTTTGAAAGAATGATGTAATCTTGAGGTCGGAGCAGGCTACGTAACTACGTCTATCAAATTTTACCTGAAGTGTCTAATTCTGTTTGTAAAATAGCTTCCGATGGCGTACCTAAGTACATTTTTTGTCATTACATTTGTTACAATGGCTCTTCTTCCAAAATCACTGTGAAATTGTAAATAACAAAAGATAATGTACTGGCAAGGGTAATAGTGGCTGATGCTCCAAGAGGAGCTGGCTCCTTATCTTTCAGGTGATCCCACAAGTTCTCTCGAATATATGACAAAGTTGTACTATAGATGTGCTTTCCCTCTTTAACTGTGAATTCCTTCAATCTACTAACAAGCTATCTGATCCTTCATTTTTGCCAGCTTTCTTTGGATGTGATTTGAAAAACACACCAATTTCAGTTTCAGTACCTGTCTGGGGCATTGTATATACGGTCTTTGTGAATTTTAAACAAATGAAACAAAGCACCAAAAGTTGCGTTTTATTATCCATTCTTGATAATCAATGAATTCCTTCATTGTAGTTGTTGGATTATAAATACATTAGCTGCTGCCATTTATTTTGGTTTTGATCAAAAATTCGTGTTTACCTTCTCTTCCTTTGATCTAGCATATGCATTTATTATTTAATGGCGACAAATATGCTGTGTGGTTTATAAGTACCAATAAACGGCGAATTCATTAGAATGGTATGAATGAAAATTGAGGCGTAAGTGTGAAACATTTCAAAATATTTAACTGTAAAGAACACATTCCGTGGCTTGATAAAAACCTGTTAAGCGTTGTTGACGTCAGTTTTCATTAGTTAATCAAATTGAATGTAATCGCTGTTTTGTGGTCTCAGTGTACTTCCCTGTTTCTCTAAGAGGTTTGAGCATGAAAAAATGGTTACGAATGGATTAAGTTCAAAACTACCAAATCATGCCAAGTTTTACATAAATTCAGCTACATCCACTCTATTCATGTATTATCTTCATGTTAAATGGATACTTCCCTCAATTTCTCGCTTTTTACCTTTACTGTGGTGTTTCACAAAACACGTATATACCTAGTTTCATAATGACTTGAAACATTCCAAAAAAGCACGAAAGATGCAACGTAGTGTTTATGATCATCAAAAATGCAACTTTATTTCTTGGTAAAAGTGCATTTGACCAAATATGAATAACGGAATTTCAAAGCCTACATATATATATATAATTAAGCCCTTCGGCATTAAAATTTTCTCTTTATTCTACTGCAACCTTCAAAATTGAATCTGTTAGCAAAATTAGTTGCTAAATGTAGTCTTTACGGTGAATTGCTAGACTGATGATCCTGACCAGCAAAATGGAAAACCGTTGCAATAGCTATTTATAACAATATATAGGCTACTCGGTCATATCAAAATGTTCCTATTTGCGCTGAAACAGTTTATCGGTGGATTGCAAATGGTTATGTTCAGCCCCACTATTTCCTAAGCTTGCTCCTTAGCAATTATTTCATGTCCAGGCGTGTGACATTTGGTTTTAATGAATTTTCAGAACATATAAATGCAAGTAACCCCGTTTCTAATTAGTAGTAATACTAACTCATAGAATTCTTCGTACCAGCAGAGGAAGGCGCCGAATCAAGCCAGAGCCCAAGCCAGAACTTTGAGGAGAATAAGTCACGATTCCTGATTAGCCGATAAGTTATCTTATTGTTATTACTGCGGTGACTATATCAATGGAGGTAACGTAAAGGCAAAGGCATCAACGGTGGCCATTGCTATCCACTTCAAGCTACGGATTGATACCTTTATGGGTCATTCAGCGGTGCATCCACTTCGTACCTGCGTGTCCTTACCGAGTGCACTGAAACAACTGTCAAACCCGCACAAGGGGGAACATACCCAAAACGCAGAGCACATTCCTCCCCCTTCAAGGGCTTCAAGAAACAGTCTTCCGATCACACGAAAATCACGGTGTGCAAGGAGCTATAAATAGCTTAAAAGTACCTTATCACATGTCAGGCCAGTTACAAGGAATTTGTGTCATAAGGCTTCTAAGGTCGTGGATATGATCTTTGTTATTACGTTGCGGTCGACTCAAATTTAAATGGCGTAGTTTGAACAAATTTGCACCACAAGGTACTTCAAAGTTGCACACACCTCAATTCAACAGTTAAGTGTGACGGTCTGACGACACTACGAAACGGGCTCCATACGGTTTTAAAATGGAAAAGAAACAGCGATAAATTTTTGCATCGTTTCCTTGAGGCTTACCGCACTACTACGCATCCAACGTAATGAGGAAGATCTCCAGCTGAAACACTCAAGTGGGGAAAGTAAGCGCAACTAACACCATGCGGCTAATGATGACCACCCTTCAGACGAATAAGACTTCCAGAAACTGATTTACGAAACTATTGTCGGAGGGCCTCGGATCGTCTTGCCTCGTAAATGTGGGACACGTTTTAACTCCAGCGGTTGCCGAGCGGTAGGTATGAATGGGCATACGGGATCCCCTGTGCTCAGTGAAACGCAAACATGCTAACAAAATCTAACTCTCGGTGATCTAGCTAACCAATAGACCTGTGCTCTCCAAAACTGGCCAATTTTTCAATAAATCCCCATAAGGTGCAGTGGTTGTGGTGACCTAGGAGTATTATTGAATCGCCAACAAGCGACAAACCCAGTCGGTCGCACCTAAGTAGTGCGCGTGCATTTACTAAGTGTATTGACCATAATCTAATTGGCAAGGGTGTTTAATGAAAAAAATTCAGCTCAAGTAAGTCTGAGCACAATAACGCCACACTTCCTTTTGGTATCGAGGCTACTAATATTATGCAGCGTAGCTGATCAGTTTAAGAAGCGGAGCATAGAATAGCTATTCGCTGCAAGACAATTATAAAGGAAGGAGATTCACCACGACTCTTAAATAGTCCCTGCTGTTGACTTACTCTTGCATTAACTAATTGTCTCTGCCTATGTGCCTTTAAGAAAATAAAGGAATATATTTCCCAATTTATAGACTGCTTAGCTCAGTACTTTCTAGTCCTAATTATGTTTTATTGAAACACGTGGTATATTTGCACACCAAAAACCATATCTCAACAAGCATTCCACCCAACCAGACAACGGCAACTCCATTTAGGAACCTCTTTGAAGGGCAACGAATATCCAATTTAGAGCTTCCATATATTCTGCTAAACTTCTGTCTTCTTATTATATGAGCCTTCAAATGAGCAAGGGTCCATATCACAAACACAGCAATTGGTGAGTGACACAAACAGAATACGATTTCAGTTCCTCTACCCAAATAAGTATCTACTCGTTGCATTTGAGTAAATTTTTTATCCGAGTATTATGAGACAAGAGTGTCATTAATGCTCGACTGAGTAAGCATTTGAGGTTAATAACGGTTTTTCTTCAGGGAACGAGATCAAGCGATATTGTAGCTTTGTAGTAAAAATCGTTGTATATACTTAATAATTTAGAGAAGAACATCGTAAATAAGAAAATAAACGTTACATTTTTGTTACATTTTATTGGATAGATTTCCGAAGAAAATCAATTGATTTTGCATAACGAAATAATCTACTGTTCATCTGATTCAACTTTTTCATGTAAAGCCACATTGCCAGGTGAAGGTGCGTTCACTTGTTCAAAATGTGCAGGCGATTCAAGAATGGAGATGAAGTCATGATTCTGGTGCAAGGTTAAAGCTGGGTTTAGCAAAACAGCCGGAGTCCAGTGCTGGCTGAATAATACTAGACAAATTGTGGTGGCCCTGTCAAAGCCAATATTGATTTATCTAGTGTTGCTTTACTGGACCATGCCTACAGGAGGTCGCTTGAAGAGTCGTGCTTAATGGTTTTCTAATGGATTATCATAGTAGTAGTCTGCATGTAGGTGTAGTTGTTCTACTGTGATAAGGGAAGATCTTGCAAGTCGCTCCTACTAGTCCGTTTATACAATTTTTTTCTAATTCGCAGTGGTTCAGGTATCGGTAACCTTTATCTTATGAAGGTTAGTTAACAAAAAATTTACGAGTAGCTGACCTCTACATAGACGCGGTAATTATTGTCTTAAATTTTCGAGGTATAGAAAGAGCAACATCAAAAATTTTTGGAATATTGAAATCATAATTAGATGCAAAATTATTGAGAGAAGCTCACTGTGGTGGTTGCTAGGAAAGAGATTATTCTATTGTTGCGCTGTCGGACCATGGGTCATTAAATACACCCCTTGTATAATGATCCGCTAAAGTCATTATGGATTTAAATTTTTTTCCACATATTTGGTAAGGAATGACGAACATATCCAACTGATCAGATTCTGAATGCTCCTGAGGGAGAAGTCTTTAAAAATATTACTATCTGAACTTTAAATTTTCTAGGGTTACAGTGAAAATTCGGCGACATTGATTCCAGAGGTCACCACAGGTGACTTGACGATTTAGATGGATTTTAACGTAAAACAAATGGCCGAAATCTCCAAACCCGATAATTCAGGTAATAATTTGGATCCAGAAGCGTGATTTGGCTTCTTAGCTTAACAACATCACGTGTCTGTAGGGAGTCATAGCTGTCGTTATCACGCTTCTTCCCTAAAGAGCTTGTACGAGCCTGCAAGTGCACAGGTAGTTGCATGGATTTATTCAATTTGTGAGGCTTATTAACCAATGTTTAACTTAATTTGCCTCATTTCTGTAAGTAAACGAAGTAGATTTGGTATGGTTTAACGTGTTCAATCTTGAATCGCACGTTTCGCACAATACATTTAATTAGCTGCTTGCACGAGTCGCTAAAAGCGCAGATAAACATCTCACGCTCTGCCGAAATGTGCCACTTATTTGTCCACATTAGCACGTAGCGCTTTGCTATATTGAACTAGCTCCACTTAAAAAAATGAATTTAACTAGATGTTTTTTAGCTCTTCCTGAGGCGCTGGCAAGCATTTTCTCATCAAGGCCACCTCCAGTACACTGTTTGCTAATCTCCACACATCACGAACCGTTTTACAGCGGTTTTACAGGTCTATATCGAATTTGATTATTTAACATTTGTTGAGCCCGTTGCGACATAATCAGAGCAGGAATGGACAATACATTATATACGAGACTGGAGGTGAGAAGAACGAAAGGAATTGTTTCATGAGTTCCGAGCTCACTGATGTATCCATCGTTGATTAGTGCTACTATATCTTTCATATATGTCACTTAAAAGATTAAAGTTAATGCATAATTGCGTGATACTGCACAATGGTTTGAAATCTTCAGCCTTAGTGAAAGACTTAATAATCAAGCGTTTTGCTTACCGTAACACAATTTCGGTTTATTAACATATAGGCAGTTCCAATTTTATTTTAGAACATGCTTATTTAGAAGCAGGGCTTCCGTTTCACTAAAGAGTGAATGAAAAGAGCATTATAGGTCATTTTGGGTGTGCTCCAGAGTTGTTCTGAACCGTGTGTATCTTCGCTACTGCGAAGAAATATACATAGCAGCCTTATCCGTCATTTCAGCCAAATTTATTTGATCCAGTGCAATACTAAGCTAGGTAAAAAGTACACAGCATCTCTCGCTTTAGAGTGTGCCTAGGAGATCAGTTGTTTCATCCATGGACTTGTACTTGATACAGCTGAAGTCTCAAAATCAAACACAAATTCCTTTAAGCAGCTTTGTGAACTTTTGTATGGCATCATCGATAATCTAGTCATTTATGAAACCGTTACCAATTATCTTTGATTCAACTCTCCTAAAAGTGAGACAATAAATCAACTAGTGACGGGATTATCATGGATTATAAAACAAATTCTTATTCAACCACAGGAGAAAGACAAACAAATGAAATACTTGCAGAAATTAGAGTAAGCAAAAACCATGTATTCATACGATCTAGGGTAACTTGCCTTCTAACTACCTAAGAAGATTCCGAGTAACAGATTGAACGAAACTTTCGACAATGGGCTTGTGCAGTAGTTCATGTGTGAGAAGAAACAGCCCTGAGGTGGTGGGACAGGTTACGACTCCGAGGAGAGTACGGGGAACGTAGTACTGGTGATAGTCTCTGAAGTCAGATTGCCTAAGGGTCTAGAATACGTGGTTGTAGAGCGAAAGTGCCAAGCTGCGACCGGAATGGGTGCCATGGTAGGTCTAGATTCGGGGGCGTATTAAAGAAATACCTCTGGGTTCAGGGGTGTAAGTGTCTCTATAGCTGCCGCCGAGGGAGGAGAGGGGGCTCTAATCACTACCTTTTGACTGCCTTAGTGGAGTTGTGGGATGCTGAGAGGAGCATGTGCATGGTGCTCGAGCGTGGCGTTTTGGGTCACAGAGGCAGTGGCTGGTAATATCCTCAGTTACCCGACTGGTTATCAAGCGGTTTTCCCATTTCATATATATGTACCTATATATACACCACCACTATACATAGCCACCAATTAGTACACGTAACTACTAACGAATGCATGAGCACGTGCTCTTCTGTTGATCTAATGTTTGCCATCAAAGGTGTCGCATGCACTTTTCCGGAGGGCCTTTTTGTCTCGTAGGGGAGGATGCACCTGTTTTCTACGCACCGTTTATTGAAAAAATACGCAAGTGAATAATTTTATTTTCTGCATTTTCTAGGTTGCCTGAGAAATACGGAGTGAATTTTATTAAAAATACCTTATGTTCTTTTCAAAACGCTTAAAAGATGAGTTACTTCTCGTAAATGAGGAAAAATCCTAAATGAAGCTGATTTGTTGAATTTGTCCTGGTATCTTCCGCAGGTGGTGCTTCATAGATATTAATGGATATGCTATAACATCTAAAAATTTTCCTCAGTTTTCTATATTTAAAGTGTACAGATTTGTTAGAACTTTCATTGGTGATAAGGCAGTCCTTATCTTCATCCTCTTCTCCAATCAACCGTCGTAGGAGAGTCGTTTTACATGAAATGATGCAAAATGCACTGTAACCCTACCTATTTTCCTTTATTGTATGAACAGTTAGAGGATTCTGGCACAGTCTGAACATCTCTGATTAAGTGAATTTGCACAAGACTTTATGACACATTCCCTACTTGCCAACTGTCAGCTAAGAAATGTTCTTCTAGAGTGAATGTGTCCGATCAATGAATAGGGGTAGGAATCAGGCCAGCGTTAAAGTATTCAATACACATGAAGATATAAAATACGAACTCACCATTTTTAAAAGGATTTCAGATGGCAAATTGAATTTGGTGAAACTACTCCATTTTTAAATATGATTGAATGTTAAAACCTTGTCTATAACGTAAAAAGAGAACGAAAAATTAAATACAGCCAGTTTTGAGAGGCGGTGAATGAGGATTGCTTCAAGATCATAACAATTTTTGCTTTTTTTGCCAATATAGGGGCGGAAGTACACTGAGATTACTCTTTTATTGGAAAGGTGACTGAGCACTTTTTACATTTGTTCTGGAAATCGAGATTTTAACTTTCAGGAAATCGTTGCTCAACATTATTTTCAGTTTATCATGCAGCCAAATCAAGAAAATGATAATCTTATTGTAAAATTTTTTTCTAAGTATTAGTCAAGGATATGATAATTGTTAATTCCACTACATCTGTTAAAGTGTTTATTTGCTATCTCCAGCTTTTTCCGATTCAACACTCTTTAGAAATGAATCTATTTAACTATTACATTGAGTGATTAATCTATGCGGATTAAGAAAGCGAGAAATGTAACATATGGAAAGTAATTTACAGGATTACTGCTAGCCATGAAGTATCAGGCACAGGCAGGACTCCTTGCATGACCTCTGGGGCTGAACGTGACCTCCTCATTGGAATCGTGCAACTGCTCAGGTGAGCATGAGACCATAGAAAACACTACAGATTCAAAACCCAGTTCCAATGGAAAAATGTGTAATACACTTACAAATCAGAAAGTTTTGTGCATTATGAGCTTTGAAAATGTATTCTTCACTGCGAATGATATAATTTGCAAAATGTTTTCAGTTTAACAAACGGAAATCTTTTCTACCACCTTTGCAAAGTAGGGAATTTACAGTTTGTGTAATACATTATACTTATCAATCACCTAGCGTTAAATTTAACGATTAATACGATAAATTATAGCATTATAACTCATAAAATTAAAAAAAACTCCTGAAATTCCGTGGAACAGCCCTTTTTCCCACGAGGTTCCATTTCCTGTTAAATATTTGACCCCATCTAAGTCAGTCAACTTTTACCTGAAGTGTCTAATCCAGTTCGTAAGATGGCGTCCAAAAGCGTCCCTTACTTGGTACCTAGGTGCATTTTTTGTCATTACCTTTGCTACGGTGGCTCTCCATGTGGCCTTTATCTCTACCCTTTTAAAAGCTCCAGTCACCATCCATTCCCCTTCAACAGTTGATACTCCAACAGAGGTTACAGAGACAAATTCGACACTTTAAAAAATCAAAAACATTTTACTTCGTTGATTTATTTTGAGAAGCCTGAAGTGTCTCCGTACTGAATAAAGTTTCAATGGATAAATGAGTGCCGACAAGCCGACAAAATAAAATGTTACTACAATTAGGTATTACGAAAGCTGCAGACTTGCGTATTTGTGAAATCAAAATGTCATTTGTCTCCTTACAAATAGGCGAGATTACAATAAGCTATCTAAGACTTTAACCATGATATATATATATATTAATATTTATTTATTTATTTAAGACTGCCAGGGCCTACGAGCAAAGCGGTTGCAAGAAAACTTCAACCGGTTGGATAAATTCGAAATTATCGTAACTTGTTAACATATGCATCAGAAATTGCTTTTACATATGATTATATATTAAGAAAGCTTGTAGTGAACTGGATGTTTTTACCCAGTGAAAGTAAAACAACCCTGCAACCATTATAAATGATTACCACTTAGAGAAAATATTGTAAATCATTATTTTCATGATTAATTGCTTTGCAGTTTTCATAAAGTGTCCAAAAATAGAACTTTTCATGTTTTAAACAAATCAGAGTAATCAAAAATGCTGCCAAAGACCGACTTCGAAACTAAAGTCTAACTCTTAAGAATTCCAATTATCTTAATGTCCATTACAACGGGAAACTGAGTACATAAGTCCGTTTATTTTGTATGCAACGATGACTAAAATGAACTGAGATTCAACTGTACTATATTTGTGGGAAAAAGAACTACTTTTAGTGTTACAAATCTAAAATAGTTGTTTTTCCAGAGAAATGTCAATTCTCAGTTCTCCAATAAGTTTTCCTCCTGTGAATTTTATTCATAGAGATTGAAGGTGGGGAGTGTCGAGTCTTTCAAACAGCTGAAATCCTGTAGACAGCATCGTTTAGGACACACCGACTAGATTTTGGAAATACTATGTTATCTAAGAGCATGTGTATAAGGTGATAGGGACTGGGGTCCGGGAAAAGCTATTAGCGAGGTCTTAGTTAACTCTTTCGGATGCAGGTTTTAAAGCTAACATCCATCATTTAATTGTGTGTTCCGATGCCTAATTGATTTTCTTTTCGAAACTCACTAGGAAGCTCAATTTTGCCTTCGTTAATTGCGGTTCTCAGAGTTCTTTTGTTTAGTGGTGGTTAACATTGATGGCGGAGACGTTCGATCCGTAATTTCTTTCCTGCTTAAGTGTATCTGGAGCAGAAGTGGCTCAATAGGTCATCAATGATAGAAAGGATCTGTTTAAATGTAAGAGAATCATAGTAAGTTATCTTTTTGGGCATCGTTTCCTTAATATTCGCTCACCGTTCATTATGACCATTGTAGCGTATGTATCTACCCATTGCACATCACGTTTTTTTTGTCTATGCAACTGCATGTGCAACAAATTTTTCCAAAAGGGGAAAAATGTGGATGAAGTTGCTGTACATGCCCTACTCCTTGTACAGGTGCCATTCAAACCTTGTTACGTTTGAATGTGATGTCCCATTGATGTTCTAATCGCTAGGCTTCTTGTTTCGGAGACAGTCTCCGAGGAAATCGACTCATCTTTGAGGACTACTTTGAGTCACGGAGAGGGTCGAAACTCGTGACCATGCAATACAATTTCACTTGCATCGAATTGAGAACAAATGATTTCAAAGTCATGGAAACTTCAAAACCATGGAAAACAAGAGAAACGAAACTGATCTCCTTTGCAATAAATGTGTTTATGACATGTCAGAGTTCCAGAATTAGCATTCGCCAACCCTGAGTTACGGACGCTTCACTCGAACTTCCATTCCTATAAACTTCTTTACCTGTATTTTAAAATCGGACTCTATGCCCTTCCTAAAAAACATGTCCAGTACAGAAGAGTTGCTTGTGCATCTACTACTTGTTATGGACTATTAGAACTTAGCAAATGCTCTAGACCCCTCATCCGTCTCTGAGTTGCTTCTAAACCATTCATTGTAGGTTTTTGGGTTGTTGTAAGGGAGAGGATGTTTCCCATTGTTTCCATGATTTCAACCCAGAAAGAATGACGTCAAAAGGGTGTCATAAAAGATTGAAGAGGACCTTGGCTTCGAGGTAATTGCTCATAAGCCTTATTCTGCTGACCTTGCTCATCCCACCCTCTACCACTTGATCCGCAGATTGCAAAATCCGGTTAGGTAAAAGCAGCTTATGGTCCACGAAAAGATCTCCAAACTGACATTTAGCAGTTCTTGGAGTCATATCCGAAATTATTTTAGAATTAAGCCCCACGTATGATGAAGCGAAGTCATAGATAATCCAGGAAATAGCATTAATGTTTAGGTCTTTAATCATGGAAACTATTCGTCAATCAGCTTATTAAATCTTATTATTATTAATTTTCCCCTCTTTTTCGTTAATGGTTCCCTTTATTTTCCTTCGAAACCTAATTTTATTCACAAATTAATAATCAATCACTTTGCTTACTCGATTTCAAACGCTTTTAAGAATCAGAGTTTTGGCAGCTCTCGTGTTACTCTATCCATCTGTCTCAATGGAAAAGTTCTAAAGAATTTTTATATCTTTATTATTCATTATTTTAATTTTAATCTAACCCAAAACAAAATTTGTGAAAATTTTACTAAAAGCATTGCCAATGCATTCCTCACTATAAATTGATTATCACTTTACAAACTTCTAAATACGTTCCAGGTAAGAGAAGACCCAGGATGGAAGTGTAAACTTTTACTAGGAGAAACGGACTAGCACAGGACGGCTGAGGTGTTGACAGAAGGCCGTCGTACGGCGGTGTGTGTACTCATTCTCGTTACAGGATTCAAATAGCCACTAAGCGATTTTTGATTGACTCATGCCGATAGCGTCCTGTCCTTGAATAAATATCATGTCAACACAGCGCATAAGCCCTACAACTAATTATCATCAATAAATGCAGAAAACCGCCGATCATGGAAATTCAGGTTCTCACTAGCCTATTCATGTTCAGCGCAGATTTAAACTTACATGGCCGTTTGGAACAATGGTCTAAATTAAATTTTTAAATAATGGGGATTTTTAATTTTTACGAGTTTCATAATATATTTCATTGGAACATCTAATTGCATGGTTTATAGCCCGAATCAAACAAATCGTACCTTCCTTAAGGTTCACATAACGTGAACAGATTGATTTGTCTAATTACATTAGTCTGAAAAACGAGTGAAGCCCTAATTGCAGTCGCTAGTCACACTGGGTGTAGTCGATGGGGACCCCTTTTTCACATTGGCATTTGAAATCCAACCACGGCGGTCCCACTTACCTGACAAACGAACTGAATTTTATGAATGATTTCAAGTGCAAAGCTTTTGAATCTGAATTAGACCAAAAACCACTCTGTGATAGTCAAAAGGAGTTGATAACACATTGGTTTTGGATACAGTTGATGTTGAGTATATTTGATGAAGTTTTACGAGAAAACTGTGGACCACTTTAGCCGGTAGCATTTTATCTTTTAGAAATTTAATATTTCCAAATAAAATATCAATGATAATAATAATAATAGGAATTTAAAATAAACAATTCAACTATTTGTATCAATGGAAATTAATTATATATGTTTATGGTACTTAATAATTCATTTTTATGAAAGCGAGGAATCTCTTACGCATTTATTAGGTTTTTGAGCAGTGTTGTCTGTTGATTTCGATTTAGCAATTGTGTAACCGCTCATGCGCAAATCTATTTCAAACTGATTTAATTTGTACCTTTTTAGACAAGGATGAAGTAGATGTAAAAAATATAATTTAATATAATTATAAATTAAAAGTATAATTGGTTACGATTTCATTTTTTCCAGAGGGGCACACACTTTGGAGTCGGTCATCTTGGGTGTGGTTGGTAGTGACGTGGTTTCTCGAAGGCACTTACACACGAATGTCAAGCGAATAGAGTTATGGGTTCGCCTGTGTGATAAATCTTTGAGCTTAAAATAGGAGCCAGCAAGTGGGCTCCTCTCTTTAATTTATTTCACAAGAGAAATGAAACGAAGTCAAAGCCTAGTTGTCGGTTGCATTCTGTTACCAAAGGTGAAATTTTGAATTCCACAAAATGGTCCAGAGCGCATTTGTTCAGTTGGGTTTGGATCATGTCTTATTAGGAAAATGTGGAAATGCTAACTCCTTTGTCATTAGGTTCAGAGGGCATTATAATGACCTGTGATTTTAAAATCATACAACATTACTAATAACTTGCCACCTTGAGGACACATGACAGACAACTTTACGTTGTAGTCATGTGTCACCACGAAAATTAATCATCTAATTTGTGATGCTAAATTATGCTTAGGCATCAGATATTTGCACTGTGAAATTGTGAAACGAAGCAGTTAATCGGGTTTCTAGCGTGAGCCAAGCTTATTAGCCACCAAATCACTTTGATAGAGGCAAATCTTGAAGATGGAGTTATGCTACATACTCTGCCATAATCATTGTCATTACCTTTGTCAGCGATGGTGGACTTCGGTTAGGTTAGGTTAGGATGCATTATTTCTAGCCTGTGATGATTTTGGTCATGCAGACGAATTGTTTCTCCGAATAGTAAGCAAATGATGAAAAGTCAAAATTTCGTCATCTGAGGCACAATTTCTGAACTTTCTTTTTCGAGTCATGCAGCCACTTAAAGGTTGGCAGTGCGTGCTGATAAATGGCCGCTTGGCTTTTGACACAAAAGCGTCACCGATGGCACTCAGCTGTCAAACCGAGTGATTCGCATGACCCCTTTACCCTTGAGAGCCTGTGATTTTACAAACGAAATGAAATTGCCTCTGGCTTTGAGAAAAAGGCAGGCCTGCACAGTACCTTTGAGAGTGCCTATTAAGAGAGTGAAGCAAGCTCTTCTACGTACTAAGGATTTTCACGCAAATATATGCATATATAACCAGAAAGAATAAGAACCTGCTTATTTTGTTCTATTTTAAGACTAGAAGACAGTTTATAGGCCTTAAATTCAATGCTGAAAATAGTAAATGGAGATTATCCGTCTTCATCAATGTCGATTTTCAGTATTGTGAAAATCGAGAATTGTTAAATACCAATGATATTTGAACTTGGTTATGTGGGAGAGGTCAGAGAAGGCATTGGTATTCCGGTGTAGAGAATATGGGAGTTTAGGGCCTAGAATTGCTTGTTTCCTCTTGTCTGCTCTGTTAACTAGGAAACATTGATTTTCCATGGTGCACGCTTTCGTGTGCCACTCTAAATTTCTAGTGATGTCTTCAAGTCGATGAATGAATTGATGATTTCGGGAACATTGCAAACAATGGGAACATCTTTTCCATGTATATGTGACTTACTTGCTGATAAGAAATGAAGATTAGCTGTGCGAAAGAGGAGGAGCGTGAAATGTAACTGTTACTTTATAATTCAGATTTTCATTCCAGATAGTGGCTGAATCAGTGTTGTGAATCTTAAAATTGCATGGTGAGAGATTCGGGAATCCGGGATTTCCTGAGAACTGGAATATTTAAATCAGTACAAGGAGAAGGATAAGGAATTAAAATAGTAGTACAGGTAGCACGGTTATTAGTGATATTCTCGAGGACAGAGACCAAACAAGCAGTCGACACGTAGAATGAGATCTGGTGATCTTGGCAGGTGCCAACATTTTGCGGTGGTGGGTCGGTGAAGCCATCGTAAACTGGTTGACGAGTGACGGCAGGGCAGGCATCTCCTGACGCTTCAGCACAACGCCTCATGTCGGTGAAATTGGCTTTTCCTGGTTACTCTCTTCTTGTAAATTAAGTAGGGTTTTAGGCATCCAGTTATTAAATAGCCTTTTCATAGTTAAAAAAAATACAAAAGCAATTGGCTTTTTCTTAAATAATTTTATTAATATGAATCCTCTTTCTGATTATTTTTCTGTAATTTATTTGTCTTTTGATATCTTCTGTACAATATGTATACTTGTTTATGTTGTTAGTAGGACACGCGGTACTTCTACGAATATATGCCTTGAGTTGTTACGCATCCGTTTCTGGTGGCCTGATAGACAGCATCCATCCTCGTACGTTACTCCAATTTCTGTCCTTGTCTTTCGGTACCAGTCATTTGAAGCCATCTGAGGAAGTGGAAATCGAACTTGGGATAAATCATCTGGCATTTTATCGTCTACTTCATAAACTTGGAAAGCTCCTGCACTTGGTACCATATTGTATAAGGACAATCTTAAATCCTCGTTGCTGCATTGATTATGCTCCCCAGTACCTTGCTTCTTCGGAGTAACATTTGTTCCGAAGCTTATAAGCTCAACAATGCTAGAAGAGTTTGAAGTTGACATTTGTCATTACCTTAAATTCAAAACACATGAATTCTAAAATAATATCAGTTATACCATTGTTAGCAAATGAAGGGAAGTCGTGGAATGTCTGAGAAAGGAAATGGATTGCTGAGGCTTTAATTAATCTTAACGTTTAGTGATTTTTTAGTAATGAAACATTCTGGCAGAACTTTTAGGATTACCGTGTACTTAAAAGACGTAAAGTTACTTCTACAGGTGTGGAATCCAAGCAGGCAATGGTTGCTGTGTTCCCAAGCTGTACTGCCGTGTGCTATGAATTGATGGCTTTACCTGCAAGTGGATAAGCCTGTCAGATGTGAAGTTGGGATTACTGCCTTCTGCAGTAATCTGAATGCAGCATGCAATCTTGATAGTAAATCAGGCATTCAAGTAAGAACTACAGGGGTCCTCCACATTGAAAAACTCAAATAAAATGACCGGGGAAGTGGACGGTCTGTGAGAATATCGACTTGGTATGTAACGTAGATGTTTCTACTTAAAGGTTGTAAGTTGTATGCGTGAAAGGCTTCGACAAACCGCTAGTCTGTTAAACATAGTTATGGATGAGAGAAACTTCAACACCATCTGCGTTGTCTGAACCTCAGATCTTCCATTTTGCAGTTTTCGAGAAATATGATTATTTTAACACAAAGGATGACCTATCCTAATTGGCTACCGTTTACCCCTTTTGTTAAGCTTATATTTAATACAGAATCAGAGGCTCCATTGATTTCAAATTGAATAAAATAAAATTTGCCTTTTTTACATTTTGTTTGACAAACTATTCCTTCTATGTGAATCAATAACACCGGTATTCGATGTGGGCTTGAGTCCTTACAGAAATCTTTACAAATTTTGGCTAATTTCTTCCATTTCAGAGCGTGTTTCTTCGGATGCATCCAAAGTAGCTCAGGTGATAACGGATGCGGATAATACAGCTGTCGAAATTCAAATGCCGTATGTAAAAAAATCAAGTAGTCTTAGATTTTCAAAACTTCTGTCTCACAATTAATATGATAAGTGTAATTGGTGTATGACATTTCCTATACTGACTTTGGGATTACAATGGAAATACTTTCAACAAAGTTACAATATCCGATGTTGTGGATAGGGCCAATCCTACATGCTCTACCACAGACGGCGCCAACAAAGTTACCAAAGGGAGTGCTGTACCGAACGCAGATGCTTTTACTATCACTGAATGCTCAGTTAACACATGTAATACGTTTTGCTTGAATAAACACATTTTATTAGATACGATGACGCTGAAAGGGACTGTTAAAGACAGCACTGTTGCTGTGGGTTTCAAAAAAACAAGCGACTGCGGATGTTCCTGCAGTCAAAGACGTGCTAATGACTTCACAGGTGAGGCAGTGTTTGGTCAAGTGAGCGTCGAGTGCCTACATTTGTAAAACGAAGCGTGTGATGGGAAACCCTCCTATGGTGCGACTGTGGCAGAGAATGTTTCTACTCCACCCGTCGGTGGAAATATCACAGTGGACAAGGGGTTAGAGGTGAAGAGCTAGTCTGATGAATTGAAGTGGTTGATGATGGACTTATGGTGGATGCAATCAGTGAAATTCGAAAGACAGGACTGTAATAGGTGACTATTTGTTAAATGAATATGCTTTCAGAATAAAAGATTGTTTTGAAAGACTGTTGAGATTTCGTAGCTGTCAAGTTAATTTGGATAACACTGGAGGTTGGATGATGATTTTGGCATTTGCTGCATCGAAAGATGATAGGGAGACCTTATTTGACTAATACAGACGAATCAAAGGTCAGTACGCGACAATTGGTGAGTGGCTCAAAGAGAAAGATTTCGCCTTCTTCTTCAAATACGCGACTACTAGACTCATCTTCAAGACCGTTTTTATCATAGTACCAAGTCATTGTATCTATTTACCTGACAAAATGTGAGCGATTTCAGTTGAGAAGCACCATTTGAGGCATTCAAAATGGTAAAAGTAGAAATTAACATCAATACATTTGCCATAAACACTCTATTATAAATATGTAAAGGAATTGGACTTTAACCGTGAAATGATATCAAAATAACCTTTAAATAAAACTGTTGACGCAATTTTTCTGTCGGTTGTCATATATACACCTTAAATAATGGTGTAGATGTCAGATGATTTCTTCTCATGATTCTACGCAACTAATTATTGAATACATTGTTCAAGTGTTTTTTTTCATATAACCAGTTGATGATGCAATAATTTGCTTACCATAAATAGACAAATTGTGCATGAAGAGTAATACTCGTTTTCGGACCAAGATTATGAAAAAAGGGGCAGATCATCAGATTACCAGGTCATCCAACGTCCCGGTCACCAAATGTAGCAATTTTGGTAGGCAAAATTTGCCTATGAAATGCCAATCAACTACGTTGCCTTTTTTAATCGTATGTATGCTAGAAGTTTATGAATAGAACCCACGTTTAGACGACCATTTTGCCACTTTTATAAGAGTAAGCACAAACTCTTTAATAAGCGAATCGCATCCAGCCACCACTTAAGGCAAAATCGTAGTTTTGTGTAAAGTAATTGTAAAGGGAACATTTAGAAGAAAACTTACTCCTATCTCCTATAAGTTAAAAAAGTTTGAATTTTTGCGCAGCAGGATTAGTAAAACATTCAAATCATCCTACCTAGTACATCGCCGATTATATAATTATAGTACTCCCTAAGATTTATGGAAATTTAAAACAAAAACAATGTCAGAATGTAAGTTCTAATTGCAGGAGTAGCAAAACGTAGTTCTCTGCAAATTGTTCTGCTACATACCGTTGCATTTGCATCTGAAAATTGAAGGGATCTATGCAATTGTCAGCATCCATTAGGATTTCTAAAGTTTTTTTCCTTGAATTTTGATTGTATAAAATACGGACGAGTGCATTAAACAACATTCTATCAAGAGGGGCTAATTAAAATGAGCGGATTTGTGTAAAAAAGGCATTAGTTAATACAAAAAAGAACAATAGTTCCCATTGCAGATTCAACCAGCAGCTAAGCGGAGCTAATACGTAGACTAGCTTAACATAAATTTGCGCCTATTGTCTGCTACATCCCCATATAGCCACTGCAATGTAATTGGGACTTAAATGGCACTAAATTGGCACTTAATTTGACAACTAGGCTATCAAAAATATTTTATAGTCAGTAATAGCATAGAGCTTCTGATGGTATATCCTTCATTAAACAGCATTTATTTTGAGGAGTATTCTGCATGTGAATTACGATTCTTTGAGAGGGGAGCAGGTTTAACTCCATGCAACATCTAGTCATGAAAGAAGTATATTGAGTTGTAGCAGATGTTTTGTTTTGAGGACAAATAAGCGTGCAACACATTTGCGGTAGCATTAGCTAGCTAGGGCCTAAATGCTCCTCGTCCTGGAAAAATAATTTAATTGTCAATGTTTAGGTAAGATGTTCTGCAATATATGATTTAGGATTTTTTCGCTTTTTTGATTTTCGTGGACTATGATGGGACAACTTCGTATAGTGGATGATACCCTGAATAGTATCAAAGGTCCTCATTTACTGCATACATTCGCAAGAAAGCTGTAATTAATGAAAAACTGTACTATCGATTCCAGGGTCCTAATTAAACTTCTATGAAATACGTTTTCGAAAAAAGAACGAATACACAAGCAGAAATACAGTATAGACGTTTATGTAGACAAAGTTTGGTTAAGATTTCACAGAAAACAGGGATATTTCTTCAGAAGTGACCACATTTTACTCTTGTCTTTATTGTTAAAACGAATATTTATTTAGAAATATATTTGTCACTATAGTGTGAGTTCTCTACCAGCCAGCAAATCATATATTTCTGCAAATATACGGTACCGTCGGAAAAAGGAAAATCTATTATATTTCCTCCTTTAAAATTTGGAGGAGCATTTTCTTAAGAAACGATATCCTTCAAGCAATAGGAAACAAAAATGCATATCAGTGGATATCAAGACTTGATTTTCTATTAGAATGACAGCGTTCGTTCAAAAAAATTTGTATGCCACCTTTCTGAAACTAAGTCAAAAATTGTATATACCAAATGCAAATGGTACTGGCTGGGCTTTCTGTAATAGTATCACTGAAGAATATGAATGTAATTACTGGACTCTGAATCCAAAATCACTGCTAGGGCTTCTTGAATAAAAATTCCACTTTTCTCCTTGATACCGCCATGATGTTCCGAGGCGGACTTCGTGGAGACGAATAAGACAGAACCCAAAAAGCTGTACTTTGTGCTTGTCTAATAAATCCGTGTCCCACCCTCATTAGCGAGATTTTACAAGTTGCACATATAAATGATTACAGTAAGGTGAGTTATGACTAGTCAGTTATAATAGGGTGGCACTTCATGTGTTCTCTGTGAATTATTTTATTATAAAACATTACAAAACGTATAATTTATAAATTATTGCTTTTTTACAAGGAAAGGCAGTTTAAAGTCGTTAAAGCAGTCTAAGTGCATAATTAGTTATATTCGTTGGATAGGTACCAAACTTGCCTTGTGCCAACGTGTGAGGAGATATTCGTGATATTTTCCATGAGGCATTCATCTTTCAACCACACGACTTTCAACGTGCACTTAATTACACTAGGTAACGCTTGAACTACACGATGCAGTAATTTATCTTTGGCAGTCGAAGCATCCTTTAGCGAAAATTTGATTTATAAAAGTCAACATTTGCCATTAGATGTAGTCCTTTCGCTACCCTGTTTGAGTGAATGAAAAATGTTAGACCATCTCTGGGACTGTTATTCTTGATGGACAAAAGATCGAAATGTTCTCATTATCACATTTGTTGAAATGAAATACAATTAAATATACAGGAGTGATCAAGAGGTATAACATGATCTACTTTGATTTTTGAAATATATGAGAACGTTTACAAGAAGGAGTAGCATTGTTAAGATTATGCAACTGAGGTTTGTAGGGGTCAGGTTATGTTGGCACACTGCAATCCTCTAAAATATTTTGATGTTATATTAGAGAACACCCTTGTAAACGCGGATTTCGCTCCTTTAGAACTGTGTGGCAAATTTTGTCAAGTTTTATTGTTCATGTAGTGTAAATCTAAGCTAAGGTTTTCTAGGAGACGGGTAGCAGGGGATCTATCTTTTACGAGGATTCCCAAAATCAGAATGTGTAGAGTGGTCATTTTGCAGTTTGTATACTCCATTGACTATCCTGTATCATTTTTTTCAGAAAAATATGTAGCACACAATATGAACCCACTTTCTTACAATTTCACTTAAACAGTGAACAGCAATATATATGGCCTCAAACCCAGACTCATTCACTCACTCACTCACTCAGAAACTCTAAATGACTAAAACGCATTTCTTTATTCTACTGGCTTTCAGCACAGTACTTTTCTTTCAGAAGTCGAATTCAGATTCAGTTAAAGAGGCAAACGATGGAGACACGAATATGGAAGATGGAGCAAGTGCCACGATGTACAATGCACAGAAAGAATTTTTAACGGAGGTGACAAATTTCAAGGCTGTGAGCTTACGAAAAGGCTCCTGGGTTACAAAATGCTCACGCTTGCCAGTGGAAAAGGACAATATTGCTTGCAATATTTCAATGCCCCAAGTCAGATTCCATTTTGTAAGCTCTTCTACATATTGATTATGTATTTCAGGCATTGACGACAGTTTACGGTCACTTTTACTCAGTGACAGTGAATATCTCGGGATTGCTACTACGAGCAACATTCGCTTTTAAAAATACAAAGTTAACCTCGTTCGTGTGGATAAGTGCACCAGCGATCTCGTCGTAGTGCCAGCCGATTTCCCATTTAGAAACGTTGACGTGTTCATGAACGCATTTAAAGACGAACTAAATAGATGTATTCCCATGTGTCTACACAGCTTTCACCACAGTGAATCTGAATCTCAGGCTGGTATAGCTTTCGAAAATCCCTAATCAGCATCAAATAGTGCATGGTATTCTGCATCATCCACCTTTCACAGTTGCCTCATCACCTCCGCTTGGCATTCATCCCAAGTGATTATCACTTCTGTCTTAATCTTAAGTTTGTTATCAGCGTAAATAAAGTCTTTCTCATTTATTGCGTGGCATTAGTGAATTCGTTTTTTGGTTAGACTTTGAAAAGGAGCACAATTTAAACATTAACTACCACCCTGTACATTGAACGTCTTCGGGATTCATTTAGACTGCACTATTTGCAAATATTGCAAATGCAGGAGCAAGAAAGTATTACGCAGTGGTTGCATATATATGTATTCATTTACCTTGCCCTCAGTAAGAAATATGACAGAAAAAGCTAGTGCATAACATATATCAGAACAATTTTGCAGACATTGATAGTAATAATTCCAAGAAATTCAATAATTCACAAACATTGCATGACTTTGGAACACCTAGATCGAATATAATCATTAGAATTTAAAGCAAGTAAACAAGCAGAAATGCAGGTCTAAGAGGCTGAAATGAGGCTCTTTTTTACTGAATGCAAGTGGATTGGAGGTGTCTGGGAAATCGTCCAGGTTTTTAATTGATTCCCTGGCAATTTCGAGTATTTTAGATATCTTTTCATGTGAAAGGGAAATCTTCATCAAATGGATATCCTCAATTTCAACTATCAACGAATTCACCAGTTTGCACTAATTCGTTACCGGTTATCTGGCTTACGTTCCAAGGTGATATGCAAATTTAAATAGAAATCGTAAATAAAATTGCGATAAAGACGTGCTTGTTTTACCCAAGGCGTCGATGTGCAACTGTGGTATTTAAGATGACTGTCTTAAATATTTGATCACCTGAATACCTAGTGGCTGAATGCCACTTTAAAAACATTCCCTTTCATAACTTGATCAAAATATTTAGAACAGTTAACTCCATCTTGCAAAGACTCTTATTGACCTTGAAATAGTGCTAAGATGCATCCTATGACATCAAAATAACTTCCTCTGAAGTCATGAAGATGCTTGGAATATCGAACACGAATTGGATCATTGTTATGTGCAATGATTTGTTACATCTCTACCTTCTCTACGTCTCTCTCTTCTCGGTGTAGACCTGGTCGACGAATTCAATCTCTTGCCGTACTTTAGCTACGGACCGACATCTACGAGACTGAGGCAGCCATTACACCCACCATCCACTTCCGACGTGGGAAGTTGAAGTGCCCTCCTCCGAGGGCAGAAGGAGAGCAATTTTTTTCAAAATTTGCAAACCTTACCGCAATACTTTTGAACCAAAAACCTCCAAAAATGAAACAGTATATGCACCAGTGACGAGATTATTATGCCTTCTCTGATGGCATATAAAACAACTCCAAATTCAACCGCAGGGAGATGATAAACAACTGAAATACTTGCAGGAACCAGAGTAAGCAAATCCGTGTATTCATGCCAACTAGGGTAATTTCCTATACAACAACCTAAGAAGACTTCGAGTAAGAGATTGAACGAAACTTTCGACAATGGGCTTGTGCTGTAGCTTAAGTGAGAGAAGGTACAGCTCGGAGGTGGTGGGACGGGTTACGACTCCGAGGAGAGTACGAGAAATGTAGTACTGGTTATAGACTGTAAAGTCAAATTCCCTGATTGTCAAGTGTACGTGGTTGTAGTTGAAAAAATGCCATGCCGCGACTGGAATGTGTGCGATGGTAGGACTCGATTTTGAGGCGGTTTACCGAAATGCCTCTCGGTTCAAGGACGTAAGGGTTTCTATATCTGCCGAGGGAGGAGAGTGGGCTCAAATTACTACTTTGTGACTTCTTAGGTGGATTGCGGGGTGCTTGGAGGAAGAAGAATGTTCGTGGTGTTTTATTATTCTATTTTTTAAATAATACTAACACACATTTTATAAATAACACATTTTCTGAATGTTTTCACTAGAAGGAAATCGGAAGAAAAAAAGTTAAAGTGATCGCGAAAATGCTAGAACTCTTGTGTGAATGTTTTACGTGCAGCATATATAAAAACAAAAATTCTTCATGTCATACTAGTAAAATAAAATCGTCAACTGATACGCCTTTTATTTGTAGAGATATCATAGTTTTTAAAGTGATTTTAGAAAAAAAATGAGGCAACTTCGATAACTAATACCTGTATTAAGGTACTTTTGTGAGGAGACGGCAGTTAATTGGACAAATCATAATATATCTAAGGGAAACTTCTTTTGGGTTTTGAACACTGTCCCCATTTTAGGTCCTATTAATTAGTCTCAAATACGTCCCAGCTTAATGCTCTTCTTGACAAGGAAACCAAATCGACCATCTAAAGACGCTCTACAACATTTATAAGCTCAACATAGTCATAACAGATCAAAAATACTCCAAGTTGATCGAGAAATCTAGCTCTTACTATGGTGAATATCGGTAAATTTATCAGACGTCGATTTCTTCGACGAATAATTCTTGTAAAGAATTTGTCCATATCTAAAACACAGTTGTCGGGTATGAACACGAAGTAAGATAAGAAATGCCCTGATATAGATGCGAAAGATTGCTGTTTAACTAATCTGAACAACGCTACATGGATTTGCAGCTGCAGATATCAATAAGAGACCGATTTGACTGCAGTTTGAGACCGGTTTTGACATCTGCGTAATTTCTACGGATTTCGGCATGGAACTATGATGACCAAAAACAATTATCAACCTATCCATTGCTTATAGTTGACCACATTATGCTGTTACTTTCACTGGAATGTGCGGCAAAAGTATTCTTGTCAGTCTACTCCTGATCCAAAAATTCCATATATTTGCATGCTTTAAGGGATGTACCGTTACCTTCATGACTCATTCATCGAATGCATACACTTCGAATGTGCGAGTCCGGAAGTGTTTATGAACTTGGATGGTAAAAGCAGACAATTTGGTTACGTAGTCTAAAATGCGTTACATCTTACTCGCGGGAATGGCGAGGAATCTGCAGCTCAGTTGATAATTGATGGCACTTAAAAAGATCGATAACTCAAGATTGTATTTGTGAAAAAGGAGTGAAAATGATTACAAATAGCTCCAAAGACTTCTTGGTTATGAGTAATTAACTCTCCTACTATTGACAGCCGAGAAACACTCAGGGTTTTGTCAGGCAACAAACCACTAGCAATACGGGGATCACCAAGAGTATCGCATTAGTTGACGGCACTCAATCCTGGACTGCCAGATGGATCGAATAAAAGTTCACAATTCTCCATAAATTTGCTGACCACTCCACATCCAAACCCGGAGCACCAACTGGACGTAGAGTAGACACAAATCACATAGCTGTGCTGTCAAGTATAACCAACCCTCGAAGAATACTCCAGTATCGGAGATCATATCGTCCATGAGCATAGTATGAAGTTAAAAAATGAAAGGGCTCACTCATACGTAGTGGACGTTTGCGTCAAAAATTCCATCTATCATGGTAGTCATCGGAGATAATGCCAGCAGGAGACTACGGAAGTCAGTTCACTTAAGTCCTTTAGTTGGACACATTTAAATTTCATAACCCAATTTCACTTTGCCTCAAGGAGGACGTTTGCCAGATTCCTGGTAAGAGGAGGGTTTCGAGACCTACTGAACGTTACTTGATCGACCAGTGACTATCCGCGGCAGCCTGGCTTAAGCAAATATTTCTTCCTTCCTTCCTACCGCAAAAGTGTCTCAGCTGGCGGTCTTCTCCCTGAGGTTGGAGCACACAGATAAGCCAAAAGAAATCGGATTAGAATCTCATCACTTATTCCTTCCCATTTCGTTTTGCATTGAGAACGTTTGATTAAGCTAGACAGTTTCATTGGGACCCAGTTTCTATTAAGTACCTATTCAATATATTTGAAGATTTCTCTATGTTGATGAGATTCGAATAACACTAATGGATACATTAAAAACTTCATTTTTTCTTCCTATGCGATTATGAAATTAAGTGAGATGGAGAGACTAATTAAATTTGCACTTGTCAATTATTAATATCTGTCGATACTCTTCCAACCTCGTTAACGATGCAGCAACTGAAATTTTTTCGGTACTTCGTTAAGGTTGTCAATACTTACCTTTTTCTATCTGGAATTGTAGCCTTAAAAAACAACATTTAAATTGATAGGCTTCCATCTACTCATCTGGACTTTCAATAATCATTATTTGAAATTCCCCCATGAGTGTTTAGAGAACCCAGCCTTAGTACGAGAAATAATGCAAGTTTACTGATTTATATTCAGGTAACGACATTCGGATTTGCCAAAAAGCGAAATTACCGAGCATTTCGCCTTTTCTTTTCAATCTTTTTCCATTATTATATTTTAACCTCACTGACTGCTACAGTGGTAATGCCAACTAAATTTATAATTGCGATATTTTTGAATAATAAGTCAGTCTTCATAAAGCTCTTTTATTGCACAATTAACCACATTTAATGGATACGCATGCATTGGCTTTCGCAATTTATCTATTAAATGTGTAGTAAGTGCGCTTTATGAGGACCTCGACATTTTTTCTCATGACAAGTTCAGTTGACTTCCAACACGTTCTTTTTTCTACAAATGCAAAATTAACAAGACAAAGTATGTGTAGACGATAGCCAGTAATATGGCTATTACATTGCTGATAGGCACACGTAGAAGCACTGGGATTGGTTACTGTGTTATAAATCGAAGTAGGCTGGTTTCAATGTCATAAATGGAACAAATTTATTGCCAATTTTTGTAGAAAATATGAATCAATTTTCCAGTCAGCAAAACATTTCTGTAGATATCACATCTATGCTTATAATACCACGAACTCTAAATCAATATTAGTCTGTTAAATCAAGATTGATTATATATTTATGGATCAGGTTTCAAAGTATCACCTTATATTACTTGTAAAAAACTCCAATTTGGATTTGAAATGAGAAAAATAACAACTTTTTTTAAAATATGAGTTCATATCTTGACTTGCTCCAAATGTATTTGCTTCAAATAATTTTCTTTTTCGTGAAATTCCGTTTTTATTAATATCTTCTTTGTTTTAGGCTAGTTTGTCATATCACATATAGTCACATAGGCTATGTGATAGGCAAATACTGAGTTTTCCTCATCAGTTTATCATAAAAATGTTATATTTATCAAATTTTAGTTGCATTATACTTATTATCAGTATTTGCTGAGGTTTTTGAGAGTCCAACATTCAAATTGACTGAGGGAGTGTCCTAGTTCCAAGTACCATTGGTGACTTAAATAAAAGGATGAGAATGATATAAGTTGCATTAGCGAAATTGGCGACCCTGGACACCATTACCTCATTGCATAGCTAAAAAAATCAGTTTTTGAAAGCGTTCCATTTTTTCCCTAGTTTCTGCATCAATAAATTACTCTAAGAATGTTAAGTGAATTAAAAAATTATTGTATCTCCATATAATTACATAATAATTTTCTTATTATCTTTAACTGCAATTTATTTATTTTTAGTTATTATCTGTATAATCTGTGCAGTTATTTAAGTAGTTACTCTGTTGAATAAACTTTGAGTTACGACGCGTCCCGTCTCTTGTGGCCGTTATCGAACCATAGCACCTCCGTTCTTTACATTATGGCGACACAGCAAATTGAATAGCTTCTCGCGGCCCTAACTAACGCATTAAATAAGCACACGATAACTACTGATGAAATCGTCGATCAGATCCCCATTTTTTATTCATCCTTAGAAAATTTCCAGATATGGATACAGCGGTTCTCATATACTATAGACCTTATGTATTCGGACATGTCGAAATCAACGAAGAATCGTTTACTCCTACGGCGTCTTCATAACAGAGCATACGAACTCTTTAGCAATTACATTCTTCCTAGAAAACCCTAGGAGCTATCATTCGATGAGACTATTACAATTCTACGTATCATATTCAGGAGAAAAGTTTTTCTTTTCAATTTCCGTTTCCAGTGCTTCAAAGTCTCGATGGAGTATAGAGAACATATTAGTAACTACACAACAAGAGTCAACAAACTCTGATCCGAGTTCCAGTTCAGCCGTTTCTCATATCATAACCTACAATGTCTCATTTTTATATTAGGCCTTAAGAGTCCCGAGTTATCTTCCGTCCGAGCCCAACTCATGGCTCTCCTGGACAAGAATCCCGACACGACTGTCCAAGAGCTAGCGGATGCCTTTGTTCGATATCAGAATATCGCGGAAGACGCTAAGTTGGTGCTCAATACAGAACCCACATCATTCCTGGCAAGGGCTCAGAACGTGCCCAACAAAAAGTGGAAGCCAGCCAAGGAAGTTACCTTGGTGTAAGATCTGTGGAAAATTCCACTTCTATCGAGATTGCCCATTCATCAATCAGTTGTACAACAAGTGTAATAAGAATGGCCACAAAGATAGGTTTTGCGATTAAACCAAACGAAAGAGCCCCATTTCGAGCCATCGTACGGGACGCAATGAAGTGCAATCGAATGGCCTACGTGCCAGCCTGCAAGTGGCAAACAGACGGAGATTTGTCCCTGTAGTCATAAATGGGGTCAAGATGCACCGATAATTGGACACGAGCTCAGATGTCACGATGATATCAACAAATGCCTGGATAACACTCGGGAGACCGAAACTGGAGGACCCAAAATTAACATATTAAGCGCTTCCGGTAATCCAATACCACTTTTAGGGTCTATACGTTGTCGGGTTAGAGTCAATAATAAGTCGTGCAATACGACATATTACGTCTCCACCCAAAGGACCAATCTGCTCGGTCTGGACCTGATCGACAAATTAAATACAAGCTGCAGAAGGACCCTCGAATGACTCAGTCAGCCACCTTAGAGGTGTTATGACCGTGTTTAAGGACACGGTGGACAAACGTCACGCACCTCCCTCAACCGTTGCGACATGGAAAAAGGCTGCCGCAGTCGCTCAACCGAAAAAAGTGTTACGTAGAAAATCGATCGATTATGCATTACGGCCCAAGTGCAAGGCGTGTGAACAACGTAAATTGACATTAACGAAATCGATTAAGCCGCATTTTTCCCACAAAAAAATCGATCTTTCGATTACAAAAAGGAGAAAAAATAATGAATGGAATTCGGCGACTTTCTCCGAATACGGAACTATAGTATGAAAAATAAAGCTACGCTACCTAATCAGAGCACTGATCGAAAGAACTCGAACTCGAAAAATAATTTTAACCGAAGAAATCGGGAGTTTTATTTAGCAACTGTCAAAAAGGTTGTCGATTGACCACGGCTCCAGCCAAAGAGCATCATGGAACAGACTCTAGTTGACAGAAGACCGCTGACCTCGGTCCTTTGTCACCTTTACTCTTCTTGTTGGATCCCCCACTAAATGTTTTCTGTTCGTTGTAGCCCACAATGGGAACATCAGCCAGACTCACGTTTATGAAAGGAACTGCACACTTCAATCCTTCCGTAATTTGAAGAAACCTTGGAAGAAACCTTTCCAAGAAGGGGAGAAGTGTTGTATCTCCAGAAAATTGCATTTATAATTTTCTGATTATCACACTCTAGTCTTGCAGGCAAAATTTTCCAACTGCCTTTTAAGCTCTCTGGGGCTGGAATGGGTGCTTATGTTGTTCATGTAGGCCCATTTAGAATGAATGTTGACTGTAACTGAGAACTACACAGTGAAAGAAACCACTATTTTGTAGGTAGACGTGCTTTATATTCAAATAACTATTGATTCATTATCCATCACGTAGTGAAGTTTTAGGTCTATCCTGTATTCGACTTTTTAAAAATCTCGGGAAAATGCGATCTTCCATGACCTACCTAGAGCCTACAAGCATTTTTCCAAATTCACAATTACTTAAAGAATTAAAAAAGCAATGTTAGTGAGAAACCGTTGAGAGTTGGGTGTTGGGCATGGAGTTGTGAGACGTGATAAAAATGGTAGTCGTGATAAGACGGAATAATTTTGGCCTGGGAAAACTAGAACTTTAACAGAAAATTTTCGCTGCCTATACAGGAATCGACTCAGCGACATCAGTGAAACAGATGTAAGAGATGACGTTTTGGCAAGTCCAAATTATTATATATGTAGGCCTCGTAAGGTTGCGTCTCAAAGTGTGGGCAGCAAGTGGAGAGAGTGTCTTTACTTACTGGATGGCAGGCACGTGAGCATGACTCACCTGAAACTATTTGGGCATTTGTGTTTTATGAAAACTTAATACACCGACTTTTCATAAGTTTGCATTTTAAATGGAATTCAAACAATAACTCCAAGTAGCGTATTATAATATATGTCAGTGTGTACGTAATGAACCATAAAATCAAATGGAATCAATTGACTTTAATGGATTGGGAGTCATCAAGCAATGTCATCTACTTCTCAGTGTGCAGTACATTGCATAAAAAATGACTAGTGAGCTTTTCCTTTAGCATACACCCACAACCGCACTCACTACAAGTCCACAGCTTGAACAATAACTTCGTAAAATCAAAATCAGGATAATCCAATGTAAGAAAACTTTAACAGTATTTCTCAAATTTAAAATTCTCTATATATAACAAATAAATCTCACAAGTATGTAACATTTCTAGCACCTAAATCAGCAGAATTGCAAAAAGGATTACCAAATACTTAGGTAAAATAGCTGGGAACGCATTTGGACGTTGTTTAATATGTCTTGACAGTTATCGATAACTTCTTTTGAATTGAAACTTGCATAGTAATTTGATTTATGCTGATAATAAAATGTCAGAATGTTGCAGATGCATAAATACCCACCCTTAACATAATTTAAGTGAAAACCTTCAAACGCGACCAAAGAAAAATCGTAATATTGCTTGCGCCTCTACAACACCGGAAACACAATATTGAGCGTCTCATCCATTGGTGCCGTAAAGATATCTAGGGTAAGTCGAAGTTTCATTGCAGCCAGAGGGGACACAAGACCATCAAACCAACCACCGACTCTACTTGTTTATGCAACTGCGTTTGCAATTATTCTAGGTCTCCTTAAAGGTTTACATTAAATCATTTGCAGTTTCGTAGATGGACTTAGTTAAAATGATGGTAACCGCCACTGCATTTTCAGTTGAATTCGACGGTTTCGACCAACAAACAATCACCCTGCAAAGAAAAACCAAAACCTTTAGCGTTTCCGAAATAAGGCTAGCTGTCCAGTTCCGAAGGTAACTAAATCTCCGATGAGAATTTAAACTCAAACAATTAACCTAAAGGTTCATGTATATTGCGATTCCTCAAAATTGAGTCCAGAGCACTTTTATCCCAAACAAATTTTTGGGATTTATGAGTTTAAATCACATAGAGATGCCATCATATTCCTTGAGCAATTTTAACCGCTCGTGTGGCTTCCATTTCGAAATGATTGACACAAGTGTCTCCACTGATGCATAGACAATAACAAGTGGGCTTCATTCTAGCGTAATATGCATTTGCAACGCCTGATTGCGAGTAGACAAAGAGAAAGTAGCACAATCACGATTAAACTGAATTAACCCTAGAACGTTTAAATATGAGGAAATCTACCGGCTACACAGCCTCTTATGTGGTTATTTTAGGTCAAATCGTGTTTCATCATTGACACTCCTTCTCCATTTGCATGATATGAAATATTAGATTTCATTTTCCAAGACAGGTATGAAGTCATTGAGTTATTCATAAAATCCTAATAAACCTAAAATTTTTATTACATTTCAACCTCATCAATTTCAAAGATTAAAAATTCTTACAAGCATTCTCATAAAAAGACCAGCAGACTCAAATTTCAAATAGCAAAATTTCACTCATGACGGGCAATGCTAACAAACTTCTTCATAAGTAGGTTAACAGTATGTAAACTTCTTTTTGTCGAAAGTAAATATTTATATTTAAAAATTGCAATGTGCAATTTAAAAAAATCCTTTGAAAATGCCACAAGGTATTGAATTTCCTTGGGCTAATGCATCATTTACGTACTCTACCTTGCAACCTACATATTACTAAGATATTTCGCATACAGCACTTGTTTTCTAAGCACTGTTCATTGAAAATCTATAGTGAACAACTATAATTTCTTCATTTTAGAGTTTGCTTGAGAAATTTAAATATGAGTTATTTCAAGTAAATGAGAAGAAATTCTAAATACAGCTGGTATCATCTGCCAGAGGGGATTCAGATATATTAAATAATACAAGCTAACCTCTACAAATAGTCCCAGTTTTCTATATTTAAAGTGTACAAATTTTTTGAAACTGCCATTGATGATAAAGCAGTCTTTACTTCCTTCCTCTTCTCCGATCAACCGTCGTAGGAGAGTCGATTTACAAGAAATGATAGAAAATGCACTGTAACCCTAACTATTTTCTTTTATTGTATGAACGGTGAGAGGATTCAGGCATATTCTGAACACTTCTGAATAAGGGGATTTGCACAAGTCTTTTTGCAAAAATTCCCTACTTGCCAACCTGCAGCTAAGATATTCTCTTCTAAGGTGAATATATCGAACCAATCAATGGCGATAGGAATCAGGCTAACATCAAAGTATTCAATGAACTTCAGATATAAAATACGAACTTACCATTTCTAAAAGGACCGGATGATAAATTGAACTTAGTGAAACTATTTATTTAAAATAATACTGACCTGTATAGGTATGTCTACAGCACAAAATAACACGAAAAGTTGAATAATGTCAGCTTTAATGGGTAGGGAAGAAGGATTGCTTTAGGATCGTTAAGTTTCTTGTATATATTGCCATAACGAGAGCTGAAGTGCACTGAGATTAAACTTTATTATGGAAAAGATGATAGAACACTTTTAGCTTTTGTTCTAAAAATCAAGATTTTACCGTCCTGAAAATGTCTGCTGAACATCATCTTCAGTTCTCAGGCAGCAAAACTAAGAAAATAATATGGTTATTAAGAACTTTTTTCTAATATTGTTCAATTATGTGATAATCATGAATTCCCTTTACATTCGTTAAAATGTTTATTTGCTATCTTTAGCCTTTTTCGATTCAACATTCCTAATTCAGCTTAATGTTCTATATTTTTAGATGAAGAAAATCAGCATTGGAATCCACTGATCTGGTGCTATGGAATATATTTGGCTTGATAACAGCAGAAAAAGCATTTGTATTTTCATTTTCGTTATTTGACTTAAGAAAACAATTTAAATTCTAAAGCCTTTTTTGGGCTTTGAGATGTATTACAACGCGTTGTAGCACTGGAAATCTTTTTGAAACAAACCTGTTCTGCCATATACGCATCAAATCTGACTTATCTCAAATAATTTTTGAAATCGACAGCGTTCCTCATCCTTAGCAAAGTATTTGCAAGCTTGAGTGAGATTGGAACATATTTTTCATAATTCAAGCTTAGTTATCCTAAACGAAACGCATAGTCATTATTGAAAGTCCAAAAGTCTTGAAAAATCAATTTTCCGGCGTGTTGTCTTCAAAGCTAAAGAGCAGCAGAGTGAAGTTTTAATTTATTCTCGGGTCTTAATGAGTATTTACAGTACTGTTGGACTTAAGCTTAATGAATATTCCCTGTGATCAAATGAAACCTATATAATCCTTATTATGTTTATGTAGTTGTGAATGTCTTATGCTTATATCACGTGGATTAATCAAGTGAGAAATGTATTATTTGGAAAGGAATTTTCTCAATGGATTACTGCTAGCCATGAAATATCAAGCACATGCAAAACTCCTCATCTGACCACCGGTGCTGAACATGACCTCCTCAATGGAATCGTGCAACTGATCGGGTGAGCATGAGACCATGTAAAACACTACAGACGCAAATCCCAGTTCCCATGGCAAAATATATACTACACTTAAAATGTTGAAAGTTCTGTCGATTATGAGCATCGAAAATAAATTGCCACAGGGTTAACGATTGAAATTATTCGTTTCGTCGAAAAGAACTAGTTTTAATTTGCTGGAGTTGCGTGGCTTGCTTCTTGAAGATACAGTAGCTTGAAAACGACCAATAAGTCGGACTTGAGTTTTTGAATTAGCTATGAAGGTGGCAGTGTCATACGCGAAAGATACCTTTTAATGAGATTCATAAGGATATTTCCTTAAATATTACTGGAAAAGATGTGCTGCAATTGTTTTGCTACCAAAGTATTCATTAAACACCCGGATCCAGGGTTATATAGTTGCCACCCCGTTTTGCAAGATGAAAATGAAATTTAATCAATCGTACAATAAAAGATATATGACGATTATTTTTGAATTCGGAAAAAAACGAATTTTTGCTTTGAAGCTTAAATAATTTTTTACATATGTAAAATACACATCACAAAGGAATAATGGATCATGCCCTAGAAACATATTCCCAATCCTCCAATCGGTTGGCACGAATCAAGTGATGGGAAACCCTCATGTGGTGTGATGCGGCAGCAAAGTTTTCCTCTCTACTCGTCGGTGGAAATATTACAGTGGGCAATGGGTTAGAGAATTAAGGTGGTAGATAATAGGTTTATGGTGGATGCAATCAGTAAAATTCGAAAGATATGGCTGACGTAGATAACTATTTAGATAATAAATATGCTTTCGGAATATAATGAATTTGTTTTGAAAGTCTGTTGAGATTTCCTAGCTTTCGTGTTAATTAGGATAAGATTGAAGGTTAAATGATGACTTAGGCATTTTCTGCATCGTAAGAATATTATCGTTTACTATGAGAAAGTTACTTTGATTGGAATTGTTGTGATTCATCGGGAGATTTGAAAACTCAAACATACTTCCTTGTGTGTTTCTGCCATTTATAACAGCATAAACGCCATTCCCTTTTTTTCCTTAAACTGAAGGGGAATTGCTCTTTGTCCGGCACTGTTGAACTCTACTTCCGCACTTTAAATATTTTCAGCAAGCCTTATCGTGAATAGACCAGAATGACGTGACTGTCGAAAATGGCTGGTTTCTTTGTTCCTGTGGAGATAAACAATGCCAGTGGTTAAGGAGATAAAGTCACAACAAAGAAAACTTCACAAATACGAGAGAATGCAAATGTAACGATTAGTTCTAATGCACTCCAAAAGGAAATATTAAGGATAGGATACTGGGGTCTCGCAAAGCATACCCTGTACAACTTGTAATCGCAATTGTGTTGGTTGAGGAGGTAATCGCGTGTACAGCTGAGATGCATGCAAGCAAGCTTTGGTATTTTTCACGGCACTTGGTCGTTAAAAGACTCTCCTCATGGTTTTGAACCATGGTTTAATTTGGTACCAGTAAAAAGTAAAATGCTGTCAGTCAGTGCGGGAAGAAGCTTAGTCGTTTAGGAAACTAGAACCGACTTGGTACATTGTGCTATCCACAGATTTGAACTTTTAACTCACTAAACTAGATAGTGAAGACCATGGTGTTTGGATGCCAAAAAGTATCTTCACCGAGTACGATTAAGCGAAAATATAATATTTTTTAACATATATTGTCCTCTGGAAAAGATGGTCATCTTAGAGCTATTTTAAATCCCCATATTTTCATTTTCATTGTCGTTGGTTTCACTTCTGATTTCATCAAATAATAGTGAACCAAAATATTGCATACAAAGTATTAATTGTACCAAATTTGGCTTTGAAAGCTAAGAGAATGAAAATTCAACATGAATTGAGTAATGATACACAGAGCATTGATCCGTCAATGGACACTTGCTCTAGTACTTTACTCCTATGAATACATTGAAAGATTTCCGCTTAATCAATGAAAGTGGGCCACAGTTTTCCCATATATATTATATCTCGTAAACTCTTCCTGTCAATACATTTTGAGAATGAACCTTGACAATACAGAGTTTGTTTGACAACAGTGTTTATCTTTTACAAATTCGGTCGCCTTGGCATTAAGCAATAGGATCCTAGTTATTTTTGGCATTAATAAAGTTGACATTGAATTGTTTGGAGATTTACCCTACAAAACTATATTACCTGATTCTTATAAAATGTTTTTCGTCTTAGGATGGAACATTCTCTAGCCATTTAGATTACTCTTGAGAATAATTCTTACTGTACAGTCGTGCAAATCTTAGAATAGTATTTCTCCGATATCCGAGGCTGACGGTAGTGAGTTTCGGGTTGAAGGTCTATATAAAAGTAATGGTTTGTGTATTGAAGGACAACATGAGAATTTTTGAAAAATATTCCATATTAGCCTAATTTTTTGAGATTCATTTCATTAGATACCATTTTTAAGGAGACTCTTTTTGTTAAGCCTTTTGCCTGGGACAGTTAATCAAGGAGCAACCACTTAAATTGTGTGGATAGCAAAAATGTCAAACATGTATTAAATGGCTTCGCACATAAAGGTTTTTTTCCGAATTACCTTTCGTAATTGGAATAGGTGTTTGTTTAGAATTGTGATGGAATAAACAGCTAAGATGTTGCACAGCTGATTGACCCATAATTCTCTAGAATTATTTTATATAGTAGCAAAGGGAAACCAAAGATGTTTCCCCTTTCATGGTAGGATAAAGGTGAGAATTCATTACTACGCCAGGTGGAATAGATAATTCTCTTGACGTACAAAAAGTCAGAGCAGATCAGAAAGTGGTGCCATTGCTTTTGTGCAACTGTATCGCCTTCTCCATATGGATTCCCAGTCAATGTTTTATTTACCATTTTTAACATTTTGGAAACATTTTTCTGCCGTAATTTTCTCTTTATATAGTGATACTTATAAGGGATCCAAACTTTATTTTTATAACACCAAATCAAGATTTGGTTATAAAATGTGATTGCTAAATATGAAAACATTTCTGACACACACAGGAGATACTAAGCCTTCCGTTACGAAGATAATTGCTTCCCATAATGATTATGGGGCTCCCATTTTATTTGTAGAAGTTATTTCGATCTTGACGGTATTTAACTGTAGTATTTAACTGTAGACAATCCGTGAATGAATATCAGTTGTAGAAGACCGCTCCACCCGTCTTTTATGATCCCCTTCCAAGCGAAGGTTCTCAATTACTATGCGGGATTTCACTAAAGTTACCACCTCAGTTTTGTGATATCACTTTAATAGTTATTCCTGGTATTGATAAGCAAAGGCGCCCTTGTTACTGTTTTAGGCTTAAGAATACGGATACCGTTTATGTGTATTTGGATTTGGTAAATTGAAATCTTAAGGTGGCATGTTGACAAGATATGACTTTATTCTAGCTACTATGTTAGTTAAAGGCCAAATTAGGTTTCTAGACAAGTTACTTAAATGGCAATAATTTTGATTATTAATACAAACATAATTGACAATATTAACTTAGATCATTACGCGATAAAACCACAAATATACTCTGTATTCAATATAATAATAATATTTATGAACAGCTAGCCAAAACGAACAACTAAGCCTTTTTCTCTGAATTATCGAACTATTTGTCGAACAACTTAACCTTAAGGACACATCTACTTGCAAAATTAAATTATGGATTGATAATTGAAGGTACCAGTGGTTGTGTAATCAAAATCAAGGTTTACTTCAAAGTAAATGAGTAAAAGGTCGTAGTCTGTCGTGTTGATTCCACTTTAATATTCGACGGTGAGAGTATACATATATTTCTGGTTTATAGCATCCGTGAAATTGCCACATGGGCCATCACTGTCATTTAAGATAGTCCAGCTTCAAAACGGAGGGATACTCAATTTAAGATTTACCTAAATTGAAAAAAAATTAAATTTTACTTTTGTCATGTTTATTGGCTAATAATTTTGTCTTTACCATTTGTCGATATGAGTTTCTTTATAAAGCGAATGTTATGTTTGATTTTTTTCCAAAAATCTTAAAAGTGACAAAGATGACTCTACGTCTACACAAACTGCAAAAATGTATCCTACTTGTCTATCAAAATGGTTAGGAAAATAGTTGCTTTACGAACCTCTTGATTGATGTGTATAAACAATTTTAAATGAAGAGCATTAATAAGGTTGTCGAATTGTAGGCCTCTATTTGCTTAGAATGAAACATTATGTGAAAAAAGGTAGGCAGTTAAATATGCCATCAGCGCTATCAACACAACCTTCAGTCCGGCTGCATTGGTGCATCATTACTCCTTCTTCTTCCTCTTCTTATTACCCCATTTGTTCAATAAAATACATTATCTTCCTCTACATGATTTTTAATAAATGTACGATATAAAATAAAATTACTGCCTATTGTATACAAAAAATGCTACCAGTGAAGGTACCTTAACAGCACTTGAACCCGACAACATCGCAACTAAAGTCTCTGAATGGGAAAATGCATACAAATTATACACTTTTTTAATATCGTGCATAAAACGTGCTATCAGAGGTTAAAAAACTGCTGGCTTTGAAACTACGCCATTCACTTATGGTCTATTGCACTTTTAACAATAAATCAAATTGCATTTTTCATAGGCATATACATTAGGTTGTGCTTTTAGTGCTTTTTTAAAGGCAAAGTTTAGACGTGTTCTGTGAAGCACATTAGTTAAGATAAAAAAACGACGAAATGAGGGAAGTTTCCATTGAACAAAAGGCAATAAATGAATAGAGTGGCTGCAGTTGAATTTATGTAAACCTTGACTTGCTTTGGAAGTTTTGGACTTAAACCATTCTTATTCAGAATTGCATGATCAAACGTCTTAGAAAAACAGGGAGTTGCACTGAGACCACAAAACGGAGATGAAATTCAATTTGATTAATTAATCCAAACTGACTTCGACGATGCTTAACGGGATTTTATCAAGCCACTAAGTATTTTTCAATTAAATAATTTTGATATGTTTCACAGTTATAATTTTTGTTCACGCTGTAAATTGCCTAATTTGCAAAGGTGGTAAAAAATTCCATCTATTAAATAGAAAACCATTTACAAATTATGACATTCGTAGTGATGACTTTATTTTCAAAGCTCATAATCAACAGAACTTTCTAATTTTTAAGTGTATTGCACTTTTTACCAAGGGAACTGGGTTTAGAACCTGTAGTGTTTTTGATGGTCTCATGCTAACCCGATCAGTTGCATGATTCCAATGAGGAGGTAACGTTCAGCCCTGGAGGTCAAATTTGGCGTTTTGCATGTGCCTGATATTTCATAGCTAGCAGTAATCCATAGAGAAATTTCCTTTCCAAATGATAAATTTCTCGCCATATTAATCCACGGAATTTAAGCATAACACATTCACAACTGCATAAACTCAGTAAGGAGTGCACAGGTTTCAATTGATCACAGGGAATATTCATGAAGCTTAAGTCTATCAGTACCGTAAATACCAATTAAAACCGGACAATTAAATAAGGCTTTACACCTGCTGCTCTTTAGCTGTGAAGACAAGAAGCGGGATGGTTGTTTATTCAAGGCTTTTGGACCTTCAGGAATCACTATGCATTTCGTCTAGAATAACTAAGCTGGAATTATGAAAAAATTGTTTCCATCTCATTTCAGCTTGCAAAGACTTTTTTGAGCATGGGAAACCCTGTTGCTCTCAAAAAATTGTTTAAGATAAGTCTGCTATGATGAGTATATGGCATTATAGATTTTTTTCCAAAATGATTGTCATTAACACAACATGTTGCGATGCATTTCAAAGCCTAAATAAGTCCTTGATGTTTAAATTGTCTTTCATAAGTAAAATATCGGAAAGGGAAATTCAGGCGCCTTTTGTTACTATTATCAACCCCAAATATATTGCATCGCACCAGATCAGTCGATTCCAATGCTGATTCTCTTCGTTCACATAATTAGAAATCTTGCAATTAAAGAAATTTAGAATTGCAATTTGTTTTAAGATATATATTAATCTCATTAGGGACGAAATCGCGCTACTTTAAGTATGAAAAAGCTTTTCATTCTAAAATTATATTTAGTGATATTGAAGCTATTTTACGATTTGCTGAAATTACTTTCAGTAGCATAAATTGCTCACACAATATAATATTTAAATAGTTTTAATTTTAAAGATCTTGGAATCGGGAAAAACTATAGATATTAACTAAATATTTTAACAAATGCAATTTTAGTTTACAATTATCATATCCTTGGCCAATATTTGGAAATAATGTTCACATACACTATCATTTTCTTGACTTGGATGCTTGAAAAACTGAAAATGATGCTGAGCAACCACTTTCTAGGAGTCAAAATCTTGATTTTTCGAAACAGAAGTTGAAATTGCTTTCCAACAAAGGAGTAATTTCGGCGTTATTAAAATGTTATTATTCAGAATATAAGATAGAGGACAATTAAGAAAATGAAAGGGACTTTTTGACATGACATGCAAACAAATCTAAGAGTATTGTGACTAGCAATACCACCTGGTCATCTGTATTCAAACTTATCACTATTGAAAGTTCAACGTCACCAGATCTAACAAAGGAGATAGATCGAGAATCTGGCATTAATAGACTATATTCTTCGTATCCTGGAAACTAAAAATAATTCCACCCTATATTTTAATATCGTGATTAAATTTGTACTAATTAGTCCTATCACATCTTTCTCAAGTTTGCATAATTCGTATAACGAAGAACTCAATATAATGCAGTATGGAAAAGACGAAATATCAAGAGCTGGGTAACGTCGTTTGACAGAAGGTCGGTAAATTTTCGAAATTTTTCACTTGCACTCATTGGAACCATCGAATCAAATGCGTCAGATAGCCAACTACTAAAGTGAAACATTTCGCAATTGCATTTTTGAAATTTTTGTAAATATGAGCTTATGTTTAACTTGTTACACATGTACTCTTTTTATTTTATGTCATTTTTAAATGTCCTTTTTGATTAATATCTTATTCTTCGCTTTGTGTCAGTTTTTTCTATCTGATTTAGTCACGTATGTAGATATGTTGTAGGCGAGTATTGAGTACTTTTCATCAGTTTGCCCTAAAATTGCAGTACTTATCCCATCTGGATTGCAATATAATTATTAGCAGTATTTTTGCGGTTTTTGAGAGCCAAACGTTAAATTGACAGAGATATCTATTGAGGAACTGACATAATTCCAGGTATCTTTGTCACCGTAGACACCATTTTCCCACTGCATAACTCAAAAATCAGTTTTGAAATCGTTCCATTTCCTTCTAAGTTTATACATCAACAAACTACTCTAAGAATGTTAGGTGAGTTGTAAAATTCAGTAAATTGATAATCTCACCTCAGAAAATTTATTCGATGAATTCTTGTTAATGCGATTCAAATGAGGAAGTTAAAAGAGCAATTTAGAATTCAAAAGCGACCGAAAATTACTCGAAAATGAAAGAAGTGGATACCATGCGGAAAACATCAAATAAGTCACATTCTGGGTTTATATTAACACTTTCTTAGTGTTTCACTCCAATTTCAAGATGTTGTGGGCCTGGCATTACAATAAAGTGGGTCAAGATTTCAACAGTGATTTAATAATTTCTTTTTAGATAACAGCATTGCAACAAATTAGTAGATGATTTCGTAGTGACCACTGGAGGTCATTTGCTAACTGACGCACGCCTTTTGCAAGCTTGAATAGATGCAGTATAACAGATTTTTGAAAATTTCTCCGTTTTCTTTCGAAAAATTTACAATCTCGAGACGTCATTCCTTTTAATAGTGATTTTGGTTGATGTCATTAGAGTGAATTTTGGTAAATTTACGTATATTGCGAAATTTATGAGTTTATCTATATAAAAATTCAAAGATGCGCATAAATGGGCGAAATCCAACTACTTTACGTATACTATAAAAGTTAAACATACTCCAGCCTTGTTGGTGAAATTACCTAACTGCCTTTTAAGCTCGCTGTGGTGACTACAAAATCACCATGGTTTGGGGCTGGAACCGGTGTTTAGGCTGTTTTTGTATGCCCATGTGGAATGAATGTCGACTGTAATTGTGCACTACACAACAAAAGAAAATACTGTTTTGTAGCTAGACATGCTTTTGATATTTAAATATCTATTGATTCATTGTCCATCACGTAGCGGAATTTTAGCTCTATCCTGTGTTCGACTTTTTATAGATCTCGCGAAAATGCAATTGTTCAAGACCTAACTTGAGCCTATAAGCATTTTCCCAGGTTTGTAAAAAACCACCGTTGCTTGAAGAATTATGAAAAACAATGTCAATGAGAAGTGGGTGTTGGGCCTGGAGTTGTCCGACGTGATGAAAACACTTCTAGTTAAAAAGGAATAATTTTTGCCCCCAAAAAATTGGAACTTTCACACAAAATGCATTTGCCTTTAGACATTGTCGAGCATGTTTTAAGAGCATAAGAAACCCCTTTTAATAAAATTTTCTATTACTTTACAAAAATTGACTCAGTGAGACAGATGAAAGAGATGGCGTTTTGACGGGTACAACGTATTACAAAATAGGTCTTGTAAGGTTGTCGCAAAATGTGGGCAGCAAGTAAAGAAAGGGTCTTCACTACTAGTTGACACGTACTATGGGTCAGTTTTTCCTGCAGGTGAATATGACGCACCTGAAACTATTAGGGTACTTGTGGTTCACAAAAACCTAATACGCCGACTTTAAGATTAGTATGGCGGTTTAAATGGAATTCAATTAATAACTCCAAATATCGTATTCTAATTTATGTCAGTGTCTACGTAATGAACGATATAATCACATGGAATCAAATGAGTTAAATTTTGTGAGAGTCATCAAGCTATGTTAACCACTGCTCAGTGTGCAGTACTTTGTATAAAAGGGCTAGTGAGCCTTCCCTTAGCATGTACCCACAACCCCGCTCGCTATGTGTCCAGAGCTCGCGCAATAACTTCATAATTCCAAAATCAAGATGATTATATGCAAGAAACTTCGCAGCATTTTTAGCTATACAATTGGGTATTTCTAACAAATAAACCTCACAAATTCGTAACGTTTCTAACACTTAAATGAGCAGAATTTCAAAAAGTATTCCGGAATTGGTATGTAAAAGTGTATGAAAAATATTCGATTGAAACGAAAACCTCTCTAGTTAATTTTAGGTTCCTTTTCTAAATATATCAACTATCGCATTTAAAACGAAGCGGCCCGAAACACGAGGAAGAAGAGGAGACGATAGCATAATAATTGCCTTAATCTAATATCTTGGCTTTTGCGTATAATAGGCCATCAAGCTCTGAATAAAAGTTAAACAAAACATCGAGATTTTAGCCATGAATGTAGAGTAAAGTGATAGCATTCTTTTTGTGCTCCGACATAGTTTGGCAAATTTCATATTTATCGATGACTAGTGATCGCGAATTCTTCACTGTGGCACTATTGAGTGTCAATAATAGCTACGATAAATTAGGAGGGACTCTTCCTATTTTGTAAGCTTATCTCCTACCTGCACTCATAAAATACAGTGTCACAGTTTTGGTATTTGTTGTTTCAGAACCCACCAAGCTTACTTTCACATTAAAATAATCGGTAGGAGTTTCAAATTTATAGAATATGCTCTGGTTTTAATAAGTAAGAAATAAGTCATTCCCTATTAGGCGATTGCTCTACGATTATTAGTACTGAAAAATTCAGCTGTAATAAGAAAAGGCGTCTGGCTTCATATTTAAATGATGAAAATGATTTACTGGACATTTTTACACTCCATACATCGTCTGAACACTTACTCTACCAATTATCATTATCCCCTACCTTCAGTTTGATTTCTGACTGTTTATCCACTTATTCTGAAGGACATATTCTTTGAAGCATAAGCTCCTACTTTTTGAAGAAAAAGTGTGTTTGTTGTAGAAAAATTTTTAAAATGAGAAAACAATTCACCATAAGAATTAAAGAAGCAATTACCATTGCCAACATAGAACAGTTTAATATAAGCTGAAGAATATTGATAACCACCAAAGTAAGGAGGTCACGGTCGTTGCTGGTTGGTAGATGTTCAAATTGTGCACAGACATAGAGAAATCGCTAGATAGTCATCCATAATGATAGCAGGCAATAAAGACCATCACATTGCTAAGATACAGTTTGCTCATAGAAGTCAGTCAGAAGGAAATCCGTTTTCAACATGGGAATGGAATTTTTGTGCGAAGAGATGTTGAGAAGGAATATTCCTGATGAAGTCTCCTGTTTACAACTCTTTTATCATTTTAAAAGCATACCGAGTAAACGCTATTTATTGCCTTTAACAAGATTATACATATAATGAGGTTGGACAAAATATTGAAAACACCTGCAAAATGTAGCAAAATGAATTCTAGGATGATGCTAGTCAAGCCTTTGCAGAAATTACGGCTAGGCATTGATTTTTGCGGTCTGTATCCATAAACGTTTGTGATCGAAGTCTGGGTTATACAGCTTGAACCTTCTTCTGGAATAATTTTTCTCAAGTACTTTACTACACAAAATGTTAAGCACCCAAAAACTACCCTTAATTCTAACCCAACAACAAGTTTTACTTGAATCCTCAACCACGAAAGTTAAAGTCAGTAATATCATGCAACAGGCACCATTTAAATATCCACAACTTTTAAATTTCATATGAAGAAACCAGCTGGATTAGTATTCACAAAATCGAAAAGGATTCCATCACTTTGACATACGAAATGGATTACCTTACCGCGACTGCATAGCTCACGTGACGCTGAGCCGGTGATGAGAATTTTCGGTTCTAATCAAGACAACACAAACTAAAAATCTTAGTAGACTGCACATTTTTGAATGTTCCGCTTCTGCGATGAGAGAAGAATTTCAATTGGTTAGGTTCCCATTAAATTTATCGTTTAATAGTTGTTTTTCTTTACCAGTTCGGTAGCAAAACTGACATTTTCTGGGAGAAAATTCTGCCCACCTGCATTGGTTCCGAGATTATTTGGAAATATTGTTAGGTTAAATGTGAATAATCTTACTCTTGCTTTGAAGTCAACGTGAATATTTTTTAAACGATATATCCCATTAAGCAGAATAGCACGTGGTATACATGAACGGTCATATCTTCCTCTGCAAAACCACTTTCTGGAAGATTAATGCATTTGAGGAATTCCAGCCTTGACAAAAATCGATACGATTAACGTAGCATACTAACCTAAGTCAGATATTACATCTTTACATAGCAAAATAGCTACTAAGGAATAAATCAATTTTCTAGTAAATGTACAAACTTTTGCCACTTATACTATGTGCAACATTTACCAGGACTTAAGATTATTAATGCAATCTCACATTTTATTTTACCTGATTCCAGTTGAAGTTAGGTTTAAAAATTATTACAACTTGTATCACATATTTACACAATTTTAATTGACCATAGAAGTTATTAAAGAAAAGATTGGAAAGAATAAATAGAAGGAACGAAGGCATGTAGGGAGGAAGGAGGAGAAGTGATGGTTAGTGGAGGGTAGAGGATAAATATTCACAGTCGTCACGTCATCTCATGGTGATTTGCCATTTTGGAGCAACGATATAACCTGAGAGTCAGAAAGTAGTTTATTCTGGTAAAACTGGATTTGGCATTTAGGATCTGCTTTTCTAAGAGGCTAATCATAGATTGAATTCTTCGATCAGGTGAATTCGTTGATAGTTAAAATTGAGGATACTCATTTTATGAAGATTGCACTTTCACCTGAAAAGATATCTAAATACCGCGTACACGCTTGGGAATCAATTGAAAACCTCGACTATTTCTGAGACACTCAAATCGATGAAGTAAAAAATTGAGAATCCCAAGGCATTGCAATTGGTAGAAAGAGCCTTATTTCAGCCTCTCAGACCAGCAATTCCGCTTGTTTACTTGCTTTCAATCCAAGAAAAAGTACGATGTAGGTATTCCAAAGTCGTACAAAGTTCATAAATCATTTAATTTCTTGAAATTAGTCTGATCAACTTCTGCAAAATTGATCTGATAAATGCAATACACTGACTGTTTCTGTCTTATTCCTCACTGAGAGCAAGGTAAATGAGAATATATATGCAAACACTGCGAAATACTCTTCCGCTGGCATTTGCAATCTTTGAAAATAGTACGAATAGTCTAAATGAATCAAAAAGACGTTCAAGGTACAGAGTTGTAGTTACTGCTTAAAAAGTTCTCTTTTTTAAAGTCTAATCAAGAAATGAATTCACCAATGCACTGTACTCTATGAGAAAGGCTTTATTTATCCTGGAACAAACTCAAGACTATGACAGAGGTGATAATTACTAGGGAAGAATACCAAAAGGAAGCGATAAGGAAACTGTGGACGGTGGATGATGCAAAATACCATGCCAAATTTGATGCTGGTAAGGGATTTTCGAAAGCTATATCAGCCTGAGACTCAAGGGAGCTGTGTTGACAAACTAGAATACAGCTATTCAGATCGTCTTTGAATGCGTTCATGAACTCGTCAAAGTTTCTTAATGAGAGATTGGCTGGAGATATTCGGAGGTATTCGCAGTCCCTGAGTAGAAGCGACCGTTAGCTGTCGTCAGTGTCTGAAATATACAATCAATACGTGGAAGAACTTACAAAACGGAACAAGACTTACGGCGCAGAAATATTGCATGCAAAATTATCATTTTCCACTGTTAGGCTTGAGCATTTTGTAACCCAGGATCCTTTAAGTAAGCTCAGAGCCTTGCAGTTCGTCATTACCGTTGAAATTTCACTCGGTGCACTGTACATCGCATCATTTTCTCTATTTTCATATTCGTGTCTCCATCCTTTTCCTCATTAACTGAATCTGAATTCGAATTCTGAGAGAAAGGGACTTACCCAACTTAGAAGAAGCTGCACTGAAAGCCAGTAGAATAAGAAAGAGTGAGTCAATAAATGAGTCATTGGATTGGAGGACTTATATAATGTTATTCACAGTTGACGTGAATTTGCAAGAAAGTGGGTTTTTTATTGTGTTTCACCTACTTTTCTGCAAAAGGAATTTCCCGGATTTTTGGTAGCTCGAGTGATATAGAAAAGGCAATGGAGTAAACAAACTGTAAAATTGGCCACTCCACACATTCTGATTTCCGGAATCCTCATAATGGAAAGATCCCCATCTGCCCGTCTTGGAGAAAACTTTAGTTTCGCTTCACACTACATGAACACTACAACTGGCCAGAACCTGCCTCAGACTAATAAAGGAACGAATTCAATGCTTTTACAGGAATGTTTTCTAACAATATATCAACATATTCCAAAGGATTGCAGTGTATAACATGACCTAACCTTTACAAACCTCAGTTGCAAAATCTTAGCAACGCCATTCCTTATTGTAAACTTTTTATTATTCCAAAATCAAAAGAACATCATGTCATACCTATTGACCAATCCTGCGTATTTAATCGTATTTCATTTCAGCAAATGTGATCATGAGATCCCTTCGATCCTTCGTTCATCAAGCCTATCAGTCCTACAGATGGACTAATGATTTTCATCCACTTAAACAGGGTAACGAATGGACCACATCTAATGACAAATGTTAACATTTATAAATCTAATTTACGCTGAATGATACTCCAACTGCCAAAGATAAATTACTTTATCGTGAGTTATCTATTTAGTTCAAGCGTTACCCAGTGCAATTAAGTGTACGTTGAAAATCGCGTGCTTGAAAGTTGAATACCCCATGAAAAATATCAATAATAACTCCTCACATGTTGGCACAAGGCAAGCTTTATATAAAAATTAGCACCTGTCCCAAAAATTTATAATTTTTAATTAGACTGCTTTAAATTGCCTACTTTGTAAAAGAAAAATACAACAATCGCTTTATTCACTCAGCTGAGCAGACGGTTCCAACTTATAGTCAACGTAACATCAACCGGGTTTGCAACTCCGGAAAAGCTACAGTGATAGTCAAAGTCCACACTCTTTTTGTCAAAGATAGCTCTCTAGCTTGACATAACCCAAGAACAATATTAAGGAGAGTTAGTGTTCTTTACTAGAAGATTTCTGATAGGTAAAGACGAAGAGAGACGTGACTGTACTCTCCGAAAATACATTATTCCCCTGAGAGCAGACATGCCAACTATTGGTAAAGGTAAGTTACCACTTGGCTTGGAGATTCGCAGTAACGTACACTTAATATTTGAAGTCTCTACTCATACCAACGAAGATGGCTTTTGACCCTGATTAAAATTCTGAAGAAATCAGTCAGTCAGTCAGTCAATCAGTCATCCTTCTGAGGGCGTTTCTAGCAAGTATTTATTGATCTCAAACATCGCGATAAAGGTAGAATCAATCATTTCCCTAGTCAAAACAACAATCGCAATACTAGAATGATCCAATTGCTACAGTACCAATTTCAATGGCGCACCTACATGAGATTGAGAGTGTTAATGATGTAAGGTCGTATTAAATGCACTTTGTTAGCTACTTTGAATCAAAATGGGGTTCATTTCTGCATATCTCGAAGCTGTCTGATTCGAGCATACCAATGATCTGTTCTCAAAATCATTGCAGGGAAAATGCATGTTTGCAAATTGAAACACATTTTTGAATTCTGTGTGTCATTATTAGAAGATGATAAATTTTTAAGTGAAATCGGTACTCATTAGCGAACACTATTGCCATATGTGCAACCATTGACTTGTGCCATTGGATCGTCATTTCCTTGAAATTGCAAATCATATTTGGCATATAAGGTAAAGGTTGGAATCACGATCAGTATCCATCTTAAAACCCAATAACTGCTTCAGTGCAGACACACTGACTGACTGAGAACATCAAAAGTTTTACTAAATTTTGATAGTACCTAAGAAAAATAAATTAACCACTTGTTTAAGATAACCTTTTCATATAACGCTTTAAGGTTGACTGTGCAAAACGGCAATTGTTGCTCCTTAAAATTAAACATATATTTTATTATATCCTAAAATTTGCAAATCAAGCGATAGTTATTAATCAAAAATATATAAAAGGCAACCAAGTTTCAGAGTCACTTGCGATATGCTCGCTTGCCGAACTTGGCGATGCCCGCGTTAGCATTTGACCTTCGTGAATGATTTTTACTTTGTTCGAATGCTTTATAAGCAATGAAAACCAACCTTTTGGATTCAATAATTGCCTCACTGTGAAATTTCAAATATATCATGTGATGTTGGCATGTGAATCGTTCGTCCTTATTCGAGGAAAAAGGGATATTTCGCTTGATCAATTAACGAGAGAATGGATAGAATCGTCATTGGGAATTACAATAAATTCAATCATTTTGCAAAGGTCTCATGTAAATGTGGTGATATCTCAAAATTGTTATCACTAAATTAAGTGTAGCTTCTCTTTGCTGAAGTATTCGAATAAGTAATTGATAGAAAAGAAAATGAGATTTTTCTCCTCTGGCAAATAAACACATTGATAAAGTATGTTCATTGAATGAACATCAAAATGAACGTATCGAAATGTTCGTACTCATTCATGGTTTTCTGAAAAAGTGATTTACTTTAGGGCTATTTATAAACTACCATTACTTCACGTTACTTAGGGGGCAAACGTCATATTCTCTAGAAATGTACATGAATATATAAAGAATTACGGCCTAGTCCAAACAGCTGGTCCATGCGGTGGTCAGAAATTCCACGTTAGAATCTGCATTCAAACTTAGCCCCCGGTTGAAACTGTAAAGTCTCCTCACTGAACATAGAAGGTAGTTCGTAACTTCTGACATTTGGAAAATGTGTTCGGAGTATTTTGTCCGCAAGGTGTAATTCAGCTTATCGAGCAATTTTCTGATTCAATGTCACCTAAATACACTGAACAAATTAATCGTTTCCGAAATTAATGTAACAGAATGATTCAAAATAAGCCCACATTGAAATAGGGAAACATTTCGTACTACGCAATTAAGTTAGAAGAACCGTTAGAAAATTGTCAATACTTTCAGCAGTTTACCCATTCCAGACTACGAATCAAACACGTTAGAGAGCAGATGACATACATCAGTCATTGCGCAACTGCATACGAGTGCTTGAGGAATTGTTGGACTTATATGCTATACATGAACTCGAGTCCAGGTTGATTCAAAACGCATCTCTTTTAATATTTTGCCAGCTTTTGAGTTTCTTTTATTATTAGTTTCTTTCCTTTTAAGGCTTAACATATTCCTTGTAGGCGCATTTAGAATTATTAGATTTCAGCATCAAATAACTTTATTAATGGAGAAAACTGCTCTGTTTCCTGTTGAACAATTTAGGTCAAGACTTCAGCTTACTTATTTGCAACATTTGCTGCTGTTGCCAAGAGTCAAGCGTAAAATCGCCTATGATGCCTATTTAAGCACTAATGCAGTCCCAAGAATCACTGCTACCTAATCCACAGATAGTCGAATACACTATGTTGAAGTAACGAAACTGGCAACTCTAGCCTCCATTGCCCATTTAAAAGTAGATTATGCAACTCAACACCTCAGTTTCGAAAACCTTTTTACTTGCCTCGGATTTTCTACATTGAAAAAATCATGCTTGATTGGTAAGGTGAGTCTATCAATAAGTAAAGCCATAAACCCCAACTCAAGAATTTCCATTGTTCCCTTGGTTCAATTTTTCTAGTTACAAAACCATTCAGAATACAAAAATGAGACTAATCGGAATTGCAATCAAATCGACGAATACAGTTGATTTAGGCAACACAATATCCTGTAAAGAAACGATTTAGAACTGTTGTGGAGGGCAAATTTCACGAAACCTATAATTCGTGGGCCTTTTTTCAACGGTGGTGAGATTGGTAATTTCAATGTTGTGGTAATTCGAGTAAGTTCCATTCGGTAATAAAATTCCTACCGTGATTAATGAAACTGCCGTGATTCGGCAGCTGGTAGACTGTTGTGAAGATCCACTTGAGCCGAGGGAGCTAGATTTTGGTTAATCTTGGCAGAGAAAATCTCATGGGACTACCTGACCATCCCCCAGATCAAGTAGTAGGGGTCACCTCTGATCACTAATTTGCAACTGACTGGTTACTCGCAGACCATTTCAAACACGGATCAGAAACCACGATGAGAGAGAAAGTAATTCTCTTGGAAACGTATGTTTTGAGAGGAAAACTAACTATATGGCTCAGACTGGGGTTTGGAAGAGGTGGGATTTCATTAATTTAGCTGATGATGAGGATTGTGACTTAACCAGTCTACCACCATCACTATTCTTTTTTTAGCTAATATACTTATTTTGGATAGTAGATGGTTAGAGATTAAAGGTTGCAGATGCATCTGCGACTAAAAATATAATCCCATTCCATTCACAATTCCTTCGCATTTTGACTAGGAAAGTTCTATTTTTAAATTGATATCGTAAGAGTGAAATTGTATTCCTAAAATATATATGTTCCTGCAGCATTCGCTACAAATAAACTATAGCTAAATTTTTTGATATTAAAATCAGGCTTGACAAATATATTCTGCCTGAGTTCATTTCAAAATAAGGTAACCTATTACGAGTATCAAAGTGACGGAATCATTTTTGATTTTGTGAATACTAACGAATCTGGCTTATTAATATCAAATTTAAAAAGTGGTGGATAATTAATAGTGCTGATTCTCAACTTTCGTGGTTGAGGTCTCAAGTAAAAGGTGTTAGTGGATTAGAATTAAGGGCATTTCTTGATTAAGCGCTTAATATTTTTGTTGTAAAGGACTTGAGGAAAATTAACCCAGGCTTATGGGTTCTCCATTCATTATCATATAGTCTGAATAATTATCCAGAAGAAAATGAAAGGAATGTAAGAAAAATGCTACTTGAAACATCGGTTATAACCTCACAAACACGTCAGACCTCCCAAACTTTCAAAGGAGGACAGACTTTTCGTCTTTATACGGCAGGCGCTAGAGTAGCATGAACTGCCCGAGTGCTTGGCGATTCAAAGGGTTCTATCTCAAGATTAATGACTATCGCCCTTGAAAGAGTAGACAAACGTCCTC